>VNKF01001304.1:0-30106 GCA_008044355.1 Drosophila lacteicornis | reverse complement strand
CAACAACGTCAGGCTTCGTTTTAGGCGAGCCCAACATGAACATGCAAGCGTCTTCTGGCCATTGGCAATGTTTGATGTTTTTTTGACAGCTTCTTCAAAAATAAAGACGGGGAGCATACAAGGACCTAGTCCTCATTATGTAAGTCTATGTCCTTGTAATGACTGGTAAAAAAGAAATCTGCGCTTTCAGATTGTCAAATAATATGTTCCCGGCAAAATAGTCCCCTGATTTAAAATGAGAGTCTTCCACATCCCTATGCCCGCATCTTTCCCAAACCGTCCGTTCCGTAAGCCTGCCTCTATCGCCGCCCTGTGCAGCATGGAGTCGGATGTTTTTTTTACGCAGATCAGCCTGACGGACGGCGAGTCAGCTGGTTGCGGACATCTGCCTTTTATCGTCTGGCTGCTTGGCACTCTGGCCCCGGACACTCTGGTTCTGGTCGGAGCGAGTCGCTCAGTAACAGACACTCTGAAACAAACTATTCATAATCAGATTCTTCCAACACGCCTGATTGAAACGCGCCTTTTCTCTCCATTACCTGAAACTGGCTTTACACTATATTATGATGCGACCCCTTTATGGGACCTGCCAGATCGTTTAAAAGCGAACCTGGACAAACTCCCGTCAGACAGCCTTGTGCTTCTGGCCGGCACGGCCACACACTCGGCACGGCCAACATGGGCGGAATTTGAAAAAGCCTTCCTGACTTTCAGTTTTTTCCATGCGAATGGCCTGGGAGTCCTTGCGAAGGCACCTCTGAACAATAATGAGGTCAATTTTATTTTAACAAAACAGTCTGGAAATTCAGACTCTCATGCCTATGAAAAAACGCTCCTCCGTGAACGTTTCAGCCAAGCAGGACAATTTTTTGAAAACAAAGCACGTCTGACAGAACAGGCTGAACACATAGTGCACCTGCAAGAAAAATTACGTCAGGCACGCATAAGTCTTGCAAATTTAAAACAGGAAAAAGCGTCTCTGGAAGCCAATCTGCTTGCTAGACAGGCTGCTGAAAAAATGCAGATGACTGCCAAGAATAACGCGCAGAGCATCCAGAACAACATTCTGAGGACCTATGGCGACCTCTGGCGCAAGCATGCTCTTGCCCTGACAGAGGCCCATGCCGCCCAGTCTCAGGCCCTCTCTCAGGCTCTCTCTCAGGCCCATGCCCATCTTGAGCAGAATATAGAAATCTGGAACGCCTTCTCTCAGGATGTTCAGAACCGTGCAGAAGGGCTGAACGCCCTGCGTGCGTTCCTATCCACTCCTGCCGGTTTTCTCCGCTCTCTGGCCCGCACCATGGTGCGCGGCTCCATGGCGCCCTTTGNTGGCCCGCACCATGGTGCGCGGCTCCATGGCGCCCTTTGTGCCTGATCTCCCGACGCCGCCCGCCCTCATCCAGCCAGATCATCTTCTCCCCCTGCCTGCCGTACCGTCCCTGCCTGCCCCTCCTGCCCTCCCTGACGTCATTACAGAAACAGACCAGAACGACACGCCTTCTTCCCCGGCTGAAGAAACACCATCCTCTGCCCCCGTCACGCCACGCAGCCCGCGCCGCACAATCCTGTTTGTGGCCGGTGAGCCAGACTCTCCGGGTGTGCAATATCGCTGCATCCGGAATGCGGCAGCCTGTGTGCGGGCTGGCCATGAGGCCCGCTGGAAACCCTGCGCGGATGTAAACCCGGATGATCTGAGCTGGGCAGATACTGTCGTTCTATGGCGTGTGGAATTCAGCGGTCACGTGGATATTCTGCTGCAACTGGCCCGCGAAAACGGCGCTCATGTCATTTTTGATACGGATGACGTTACCTTTCTGCCACATATGGCCCGATTTGATATTATTGACGGCATCCGCAGTATTGGTGCGACAGAACAGCGCATTGAAACCGTCTTTACAGAAATGCGTCGCACAATGATGCGCTCTGACCTCTGCCTGGCACCCACCGACACCCTTGCGGGTCTGATGAGAATCAACAAGCCTCTGGCCTATACTGTTCCCAATAGTTTTGATGCGGAATCTTTACGCCGCAGCCGCATGGCCATGCGGAAAAAGCGATGGATCGGGTCGGATGGTCTTATCCGTATCGGCTATGCGACCGGTTCCCGCACGCATCAGCGTGATTTTGCCCATGTTGCCGGGGTTCTCGCCACTCTGATGCTGGAACGTTCCGACCTCCGCCTTGTCCTGTTCCGGGAACCGGGAAATCATCACCCCGTCCTGCTGATGAACGAATTCCCTGAACTGGCCCCTGTTGCGGACCAGATTGAATGGCGGGATATGGTTCCCCTGCCCGATCTGCCGGAAGAGACGGCCCGGTTTGATATTGCCATCGCGCCACTGGACTCCGGGTCTCTGTTCTGTAACGCCAAAAGTGAGCTGAAATTTTTTGAAGCTGCTCTGGCTGGCGTTCCCTCCGTCGTTTCCCCCACAACTCCCTTCCGTCAGTGTATTGTTGACGGTGTGAGCGGCTTTCTGGCGGATACGCCGGAAGAGTGGGATGCCGCCCTGCGCAGGCTTCTTGATGATCCGGGTTTCCGCCGCCGTATGGCGGACAACGCCTATCATGCCGTGCTCTGGTATTTCGGGCCGCAACGACAGGCGCTGGTGTTTGACAGTCTCCTTGAGGGACTCGGCGGAGAACAGGCCGCAGCACGGGCCGCCGAAGTTCAGATCGCCCGCGGCGCGTATCGCGGCAAAGGTCTGCCGGATATCCCGCCGCATGAGGTTCTGTTCCATCAGGACGGGATGGATGAAGCCGCTGTCACCGTCATCATCACATCCTATAATTATGAAACCTTTATTCTGGACGCTCTGGAGTCCGTACGGGCCCAGAGCATGGATGTGCTGGATCTGGTTGTGGTGGATGATGGCTCATCCGATGAGTCCGTTCCGCTGATCACCGCCTGGATGACGCAGCATGGCGCACGCTTCAACCGCCTTGTTCTGCTGAAAACAACCGTCAATGCAGGGCTTGGCGGCGCGCGCAACTGCGCAGTCACCCATGCGGAAACGCCATTTTTCCTACCGCTGGACGCTGACAACCGCCTGTTGCCGGAAGCCTGTGCCTCCCTTCTGGCCGCAACGGGCGAGATGACAGCCTATGCCTACCCCATTCTGGAACAGTTTGGAGAACCAACCCTGCACAAGCTGCTGGGCGACAGACCCTATCACCCCATGCAACTGGAGGGCGGCAATTATATTGATGCCATGGCCCTTGTCGCAAAATGGGCGTGGGCTGCGGCTGGGGGCTATTATGTCAGCCGTTCCGCCATGGGTTGGGAAGATTTTGACCTCTGGTGCTCCTGTGCGGAACTCGGCCTGCAGGGCACGCATGTTCCAAAAATTCTCGCGGAATACCGTGTGCATCACACATCCATGACCAGCAGTGTCACAGAAAAGGACGCCCATAAGCAGCGGGTAGTGGACCTGGTGGAAAGCCGCCAAGGATGGATCAAACTGGTTCAGAAAGCCGCCAAGGATCGTGAAAAACCTTCATAAACCCTTGATTTTCCTGCGTTACCCGTGTGTCTGCCCGCCTGCTCTCACCCTCCCTGATGGCGTATGACCCGACTGCATCAGAAGCATGCAGAGTCCTCCGCCAGATTACCCAAAACGCAAAAAAGCCATTTCATAGATTTTTTGCGTTTTCCTCTGAACTGAACCCTATTTTTCATCTGAGTAGAACGTAAATAAAACAGCAGGACACTCCCATATCTGTGCAAGGGGAAGAATCAGGTTCCTTGAAAATCCCGACACACAGACAGACCATCAAGATGTCTGATTATGTGTGATTTTACGTTTTACGTCTCCTTGCTTTCCTGATTGCAGATTACGGTGCTCCATGAGGCGTCACGATGCTGAACGTCGGGTCAAACGTATCGAGCATACCAAAGAGCGACACGACGGCCGTCGCATCTCCCTCGATCCTGACGCTGCCATCGTGCAAGGCTTGCGCCATCGTCACCTCATGCAGACTAATCCGGTCCAGAGTGGCCTTGGCCAGAGCAATCGACGCAGCCGGCTTGGCATGCTGCGTATCCGACAGGTAGGTCAGCGCACTGTTGCGCAAGGTCATGGCGTAACGCTGCCTGATGTCCGTAAAGGACCAGTTGAGCGTAAACATCTTGCCAGCGGCTTTGTCTCCATCCAGCCGCACGGCCATATAGTCAAAAAAATCCGGTATCGTCAGCGATCGCACGAGATCGGGAGACGTAGTGGTGATACCCACCTTCGACCGCCCCTGCCGCAATTCCTGCGCACCAGTCAGATAGATATTCCGCCATGTCCCGTTCTCGCTCTGATAACCCAGTTGTTCGAGAGCATTCGCCTGTAACTGACGAACTGCGACATTCTCCGGCGCAACGAAAACCAGTTCATTCCCCATCTGCGCCACCCAGCGGTAATCGCCTGCCGTATAAGCCTCTCGCAGCTTTGCCAGCACGGCGTCCACGCCCCCCATCCACGCGACCGTACGCCGGGCGGTCTCAAGAGGCGGTAGCGGATTGAGGCTCGCTGGATTGCCGTCATAAAACCCCATGTAACGTTGGTAGATCGCCCGCACATTCTGGTTGACGGACCCATAATAATCACGGGCATACCATTTGCTCGCAAGCGGTTCAGGCAGGCTCCTGAGGCGGTCAGCAATTTCCAGCGGGGTGTATCCCTGATTGATCAGCCGCAATGTCTGATCGTTCAGCCATTCATACATGTCGCGTTGATTGGACAGCATTTCGACAATCCGCTCGCGCCCCCATGTCGGCCAGTGATGTTGCGCAATGAGAATATCGGTGCGGGCACCGTACCGCTGCACCGTCTGGCCGAGATAGAACGCCCAGGCCTTCGGATCCCGCACGAGCGCACCGCGGAGTGTCAGAAGGTTATGCAGCGTATGCGTCGCGTTTTCCGCGGCACACAGCACACGCCACTGGGGAAAATAAAGATTCATTTCCGCCGGTGCCTCAGTGCCGGGCGTAAGCTGGAATTCAATGTCCACGCCATCAAGACGCATGGTCTGCACCGGGTCGGTTATGACATCCGTCGGCGCGATCAGCGTCACCGTTCCGAAGGATGTCCCTTTGCCCAATCCGGCGTCCACCTCGCCAGTCACGCTCCGGGGCAACAGCATGCCATACATATATTGGCTACGCCGGCTCATGGCATTGCCAGCCAGCACGTTCTCACTCACGGCAGCTTCAAGAAATCCCTTCGGCGCAAAGATCCTGACCTTACCTGCCTTGACATCGGCTTCACTCACCACCCCCTTGACGCCACCGAAATGATCCACATGGCTGTGCGTGTAGATGACGGCGATCACCGGCTTGCGTGGACGGTTTGCATAATAGAGTTCAAGCGCTGCATGCGCCGTTTCGGCCGTGACGAGCGTATCGATCACGATAAGGCCGGTATCCCCTTCGATGATGTCCATGTTCGACAGGTCGGCACCGCGCACCTGAAACACCCTGTCTGCCACCTTGAACAGACCCGCCTGATTGTTCAACTGAGCCTGACGCCACAGGCTTGGATTGACCGTTGGCGGGGCGACTTCCGCCTGCTCGAACGTGTACGCCCGGAAATCCCAGGCCGTATGGCCGTCAGCCGTGTGGATTACGGGTTCGGAAAAACGCGCGACCAACCCGCGCGAAGCCTCTTCAAAATCCTGCCGGTCCGTGAAAGGCAGTCTGGTCAGCCACGCCTCATTGGCCCGTTCGGTGGTGGATGTCGCCTGTTGCGGTTGTGCCGTGCTCTGTGCGCTGGCGGGTACGATCAGAAGAGCGCAGCACAATGCGACCATCGCCGTTGCGGAGGCTGCGACGGCCACAGCAACACGATCACGCACCGGGAAAGCGGGATACTGACGCTTTATCATTTCAGGGTCGCCCTTTTGAGCAAACAGTCCTGAAATTATTGACAGTTTACAAAAGTTATATCAAATGCAAAATATATCATTCAATTTTAGATTTTCTGCAAAATGCGTCTTAGACAACTTGGCCATCTGGTCGCACTGGCGGATGAGGGGAGCTTCGCAAGAGCCGCCGCTGTCTCACACCTGTCACAGCCAGCGTTCTCACGCAGCATCGAAGCTCTTGAAAAGACCCTGCAGGCCCGCCTGATTGATCGCGCCTATGGCGCAGTCTCCTTCACCCAGGCAGGAGAGTATGTCCTGACTCATGCCCGCACGCTGCTGGCCGGAGCACAAAACATGCGGGATGACATCCACCAGTTACAGGGGCTGGAAATCGGCAGCCTCCGACTGGGATTTGGCCCCTTTGCCGCCGGCGCACTGGCACGCACCGCCCTCGCGGCGCTGATCGCACAACATCCTCGTCTGGTGACACATGTGCAAATGGCCGATGCCACAACACTCTGCGAACGACTGAAGCGGCGTGAACTGGATCTTTTCATTGCCGACACGCGCGATATTGAACACCATTCTTCACTGACAATCGCACCACTGCCGCACGTGCAGGTCACATTTTTCACGCGGCCATCACATCCATTGGCCCAGCGGGAGCAAACCACAGTCACCGAACTGCTCAATTATCCCGTGGCCGGACCTGTTCTGCCTCTGGACGTCGAACGATTCTTCAACCACTACACCGCGCATGATGACCAAAGCTTCTTCAGCATCGTGAGTGATGACCCTGCCACTTTGCTTCAGCTCGCGCGGGTCGCCAATGCGGTCATCCTTCTGCCGGATGCCCCGGCATTCCGGGACGGTGCCGAGCCGCTTGTACCGATACACGTGACCAAACTGGACACGACAAAGATGAAGACGAAATACGGCGTCGTAACACTGGCGCACCGCACACCCTCTGCGGCCATGACCGCCTATACACAGAGCGTAGAACGCACCCTTCTTAAGAAATAATCCTTTCAAAATCTGTTTATTTTTAAAAAATAACAAACTCTCTGCGTCACGGGCTGACTGGAGGACGAGACGCAAAGACGCGAAGCCATTCTGCGATTGAGCGCCAAAGGGCGAGGATCAGGCCTTCTCTCATACATCACGTTCCTCCGCTACAGGAAGAAGACTGAAACATTCCTTTTACAAATAGTATTTTTATAAAAATCTCATCACATCAAAACCGCAATCACAATGCAGAACAGCAGGAGACATCTCTTATCATGACGGCTCGCAGAGCTGTCTTTTTATGAGCCTCTCTTTGACAAACATTGTTTTCAACCACGGTAGATCGCCGTATCATATGCAGTCCGGAACAATCCCTTCCTCAAGCGGACAATAGGGAAACCCGATGATAGACCGACGTGATTTTGCGCTCACCCTTGGCGCAAGCCTTCTCCTGCCCGCAACCTCACGGGCTCGGACGGCCCCGCTCGACCCGGCCTCGCGCCTTCGCGCTATCGAACACGCCTCAGGCGGCAGGCTGGGAGCCTTTGTGCTGGATACCGGCAGCGGACGCAGTTTCGGCTGGCGCGCAGACGAACGCTTCTGCCATTGCTCGACCTTCAAACTGTCGCTGGCGGCTCTGGCGCTGCATGAAAGCGACGCCGGTCATCTTGATCTGACGGAGACACTTCCCTTCAGCAAGGCTGACATCGTTGGTTACTCGCCCGTTGTAGAAAAAAATCTTTCCGCAGGACGCTTATCCGTTCTGGAGCTTGCAAGGGCAGTGCAGATCACAAGCGACAATGCGGCTGCGAATGTGCTCATGCGCCATCTTGGCGGGCCAGAAGCCGTGACGCGCTTCTGGCGTCAGATCGGCGACAGGACAAGCCGCCTCGACGGCTATGAACCGAGCATCAACGTGATCCCGCCCGGCACTGAGGAAAACAGCACAACGCCACGCGCCATGGCGGACACCGTACGACGGATTGTGCTTGGCGATGTCCTGAGCAAAAACAGCCGCACTCTCATACAGACATGGATGGCCGCAACGCAGAGCGGACAGAACCGGATACGGGCGGGCATACCGGCTGACTGGCGCGGCTATGACAAGACCGGAACAGGCATGCGGCCCGGGATTGGCAACAAGACAAATGATCTGGCTGTCCTGATGCCGCCAGGTGGTCGCTGCCCTCTGGTGACAATCGGCTATTTCGAAAATCCCGTTTTCTCAGAAGACATCCGGCCAGCAGATGAAGCTGTTCTCAAAAAACTGGGCGAGGTTGCCGTGGCATGGAAGGCCTGACCTCATGCGCGGGCAATGGCACGACTCCCTGTGTTTCCATGCAGATGCGCTTGGACAGGAGCGTCGTATCAGAGAGGATTGCACAGCCATTCCTAATTTGTCAGAGCGACAAACTCTAGAAGTGCTTTTCTCTCAATTTTTATATCGGAAATTTACGATGCGGCTAGAGGACTGAAGCTTTCATTCCTCTAAACTCCAGATTTTCTTAGGAAAATCTGGAGCGGGCGATGGGATTCGAACCCACGACCCCAACCTTGGCAAGGTTGTGCTCTACCCCTGAGCTACGCCCGCATCGGATGGCCTCCTTCTAAGGGCGTTCCTCAAAACGCGCAAGAGGGTTTTTTATATTTTTTCCGCTTATTTTGAACACCCTCATGCCCCCTCTTTTCAGGACACGGAGAGTCCCTGTGTTGGCGCAGGTCCACTTCTCTGCAATCATGGGCGCAGTTCTCTTGCCCATCGGAATAAGGATGGAACGCGTTGTCGGCTTCTGCATTTCACGCGCTGTATCATCAGGGGTTCGCCCGTGTTGCGGCCTGCACGGTTCCCGTTGCTCTGGCGGACCCGGCCACCAACGCGCAGCGCACGCTGGACGCCGCCCGGACCTGCGGGCAGGAGGGGGCCGTGCTCTGCGTGTTCCCGGAACTGGGTCTGTCCGGCTATGCGATAGATGATCTGCGCCAGCAGGAAACCCTGCTGAATGCGGTTGAGCAGGCCATTGCGGATCTGGTCGCAGCCTCCGCCGATCTCCTCCCCATTCTGGTCGTGGGGACCCCCCTCCGGCACGATAACGCCCTTTATAACTGCGCCATTGTCATCCATCGGGGCGCGATCTCAGGGGTCGTTCCCAAAAGCTACCTACCCAATTACCGCGAGTTTTATGAAGCGCGGCATTTCACGCCCGGCGTCGGTGTGCAGGGCCAGACAGTGCGGCTGAATGGTGCTGATATCCCGTTCGGCACCGATCTGCTGTTTGAGGCCGAAGACCTGCCCGGCTTCTGCCTGGGTCTGGAAATCTGTGAAGACCTCTGGGTGCCGGTACCGCCGGGCACACAGGCGGCACTCGCTGGCGCCACCATTCTGGCAAACCCCTCCGCCAGCGATATCACCGTCGGCAAGGCTGAAACCCGCACCCTGCTCTGCCGGGCGCAGTCCGCCCGCTGTGTGGCCGCCTATCTTTATGCCGCGGCCGGAGAAGGCGAATCCACAAACGATGTTGCATGGGACGGACAGATTGCCATTTTTGAAAATGGCGAGATGCTGGCCCAGAGCGAACGCTTCCCCACCGGGTCCCGGCATGTCATGGCGGATATTGACCTCATGCTGCTCCGGCAGGAGCGCCTGCGCATGGGGTCCTTTGCCGCCAATGCCCGCGCCATGCAGGCCCATACCCCGGCATGGCGACGTATCCGCTGTACCCTCGCCCCGCCCATGACCAGCCTGGGCCTGCGCCGCCCGCTCTCCCGCTTCCCCTTTGTGCCCAGTGACCCGGACCGGCTGGCGCAGGACTGTTTTGAGGCCTTTACCATTCAGGTCTCCGCCCTCAAGCAGCGGCTACGTACCAGCGGCGTCAAACGCATGGTCATTGGTGTTTCCGGCGGGCTGGACTCCACGCAGGCTCTGCTGGTGGCTGTCCGGGCGGCGGACGAACTCGGCTGGCCCCGCAATGCGGTGCTGGGCTACACCATGCCCGGCTTTGGCACGACGGATAAAACACTAGCCAGCGCCCAGGCGCTGATGGCCGCCCTTGGCACCGGAAACGAGGTGCTGGATATCCGCCCGGCCGCCAGCCTCATGCTGCGGGAAATCAGACACCCCTTCGCACAGGGCGAGCCTGTGCATGACATTACATTTGAGAACGTGCAGGCGGGCCTACGGACAGATTTCCTGTTCCGTCTGGCCAACCAGCATCAGGGTCTGGTGATTGGCACGGGCGACCTCTCCGAACTCGCACTTGGCTGGTGCACCTACGGCGTGGGGGACCAGATGGCGCATTACAATGTGAATGCCGGACTGCCCAAAACGCTGATCCAGCACATCATCCGCTGGGCCATTGCCTCCGGCCATTTTTCACCCGACGTCACCCCTCTGCTCTCCACCATTCTGGCCACGGAAATCTCACCGGAACTGGTGCCTGTGGGTGAGAACGGGCCACAGAGCACCCAGGACATCATCGGGCCGTATGCGCTGCATGACTTCACCCTCTTTTATGTGCTGCGCTACGGTTTCACCCCATCCCGTATCGCGTTCATGGCGGAACAGGCGTGGCAGGACGCCTCGGCTGGCACCTGGCCACCGGGCTTTCCGGAACAGGACCGCACGGCCTATGACCTGCCGACCATCCGCCACTGGCTACAGATCTTCCTGCGTCGTTTTTTTGGCACCAGCCAGTTCAAACGCTCCGCCATGCCCAATGGCCCGAAAGTGATGGCGGGCGGCAGCCTCTCGCCTCGCGGGGACTGGCGCGCCCCCTCGGACGGCAATGCAGCCCTGTGGCTTGCGGAACTGGAGCAGAATGTTCCGAAAAGGTGACAATCTCTCACCCCCACGTCCCGCCGCATGGTATCAGCCCGTATCTTCCGCTATAAAGCACCCCACCATGAGCACAGCACGCCAAGCCACCCTTCATCGCGTTACCAGCGAAACCGATATTGCCGTCACTCTTGATCTGGATGGATCAGGACAGGCTGACATTGATACGGGCATTGGTTTTTTTGACCATATGCTGACAGCACTGGCCAAGCACGGCCTGCTGGATCTGAAGGTTGTGGTGAAGGGTGACCTGCATATTGATGGCCACCACACGGTGGAAGATACCGGCATTGCCATTGGGCAGGCGCTACGGCAGGCGCTGGGCGACAAGCGCGGCGTGCGCCGTTTTGGCCATGCGCTGGTCCCGCTGGATGAAGCCTTGTGTGAAGCCGTTGTGGATCTGTCCGGCCGCCCCTTTCTGGCGTGGGACGCCACATTCGACCGGGACCGCATTGGTGAACTGGATACAGAACTGGTGGAGGAATTCTTCCGCGCCTTCGCCATGTCCGGTATGCTCACCCTGCATCTGACACAGAAAGCCGGCAAGAACTGCCATCATATTGCCGAAGCCGCGTTCAAGGCTCTGGCGCGTGCCCTGCGGATGGCCGTGGAACCAGACCCGCGGGCACAGGGCAGCATTCCTTCCACCAAGGGTGTGCTATAGTCCCGCCGACCGCTTTCTTCCCCGAACCTCATTCTGTTCAGGCACCGGGGAAACCCGGTTTCTGAGACGAACCAGACGTGCGAGGTCCTCATGACCAGATCCCTCTCCATCGCTGTTATTGATTATGACGGCGGCAATCTGGCGTCTGCCGCACGTGCGGCGGCCCGCGCGGCAGAGCTTTCGGGCCTCGCGGCGTCCGTCCGTATTACCAGTTCCCCGACAGATGTGCGGGAAGCAGACCGCATTATCCTGCCCGGTCAGGGTGCTTTTGCGGATTGTGCGCGGGGGCTGGAGTCCGTCCCCGGCCTGAAAGACGCCATTCTGACCGCAACCCGCGCAGGCACGCCCTTTCTGGGCATTTGCGTCGGCCTGCAGTTGATGGCCGAACGCGGGCTGGAACATGGCTGCACTGAAGGCTTTGGCTGGATCAAAGGCGAGATTGCCCCCATGGTCGCCCCCGGCCTGCGGATGCCGCAGATGGGCTGGAATGAGCTGAATATCAGCCGCCCTCACCCCCTCACAGAAGGGCTGGGTGCCGCACCGCATGGCTATTTTGTGCATTCCTATGCGTTGCGAAACACCCGTCCTGACACGCTGGTGGCTACCACGGACTACGGCGGACCAGTTCCTGCCATCGTCTGCAACGGAAATGTTGCCGGAACACAGTTCCATGTTGAAAAAAGTCAGACTGTTGGCCTGCAGATTCTCGCCAATTTTCTGAACTGGACTCCGGAAGCGCTCTGCGATGTCTGTCTCTAGGAATAAAACTGTCCAGCGCGCTCTGTCCCTGACGGATGATGACCTGCAGGCGCTGTGCGAAGCCGCAGACGCCGCCATTCTGGACGGCGGCGGCTTTGGCTGGGTGCAGCCGCAGGGCCGTCAGGTTCTGGAACGCTACTTCCGCGGGCTGCTTCTGGTGCCCGAGCGCATGCTGTTTGTCGTGCGGCTGAAAGGGGAGATCGTCGGCTGCGCCCAGCTTGTGCGCGCCCCCCGCAATAATGAATGTCAGGCCATGTGCATCACCCTGATGCATCTGTTTGTTGCCCCCTATGCCCGCAATCGCGGTCTGGGCGGCGCACTCCTGCATGAAGTGGAAAACGCCGCCCGCAGCATGGGCTTCCGTGTGATGAACATGGATGTGCCAGACACCCAGACAGCCGCTGTTTCCCTGTTCCAGAAGGCCGGTTTCCTGCACTGGGGCACCCACCCTCATTTTGCACGTATGGGAGACCAGACCGTGACCGGGCTGTTCTTCACCAAACTTCTTGATACCGTGCGCTCTGCCCCCGTGGGGCCATCCTTCTCCTCTCAGGTTGAAACACCAGACATGATTGCACCCATCCCTTCCTCCCGCCCGCTGACTCTCTACCCGGCCATTGATCTGAAAGACGGTGCCTGCGTACGCCTGCGCCGGGGGGAAATGGATGACGCCACCGTCTATTCGGATGACCCGGCCGCACAGGCCCGAGCGTGGTGTGACGCCGGTTTCAAATGGCTGCATGCGGTGGATCTGAACGGCGCATTTGCCGGACAGTCCGCCAACACACCGGCGGTGAAAGCCATTCTGAAGGCCTCGACCGTGCCCATGCAGCTTGGCGGCGGCCTGCGGGATATGAAGGCCATTGCCTCCTGGCTGGAGGCGGGTGTCACCCGCGTGATTCTCGGCTCGGTCGCGGTGAAAAACCCGGCCCTTGTCAGGGAAGCCTGCCGCACCTTCCCCGGCCGGATTGTCGCCGGGATTGATGCCCGCTCCGGCCATGTCGCAACGGAAGGCTGGGCGGAAGTGTCAGACATGCAGGCCACGGAACTGGCACTGAGAATGCAGGAAGCCGGTGTGGCGGCCATCATTTTCACGGAAATCAGCCGGGACGGGATGCTGGAAGGTCTGGATATCGAGCAGACCGTGGCACTCGCCAACACCGTCTCCGTGCCTGTCATCGCCAGTGGTGGAGTCGGTAATCTGACCCATCTGGCCGCTCTACGCAAAGCGGCGGATGACACACCGGGCCTTGAAGGCGTAATTGTAGGCCGGGCGCTGTATGATGGCCGGATCTCCCCGGCGGAAGCCCTGAAGGTTCTGGCCTGATGCTGAAACTCCGGGTTATCCCCTGTCTGGACGTCAAGAACGGGCGCGTTGTCAAAGGCGTGAACTTTGTTGAACTGCGTGACGCCGGAGACCCTGTCGAACAGGCCGCCCTGTATGACGCCGCGGGCGCGGATGAACTGACCTTTCTGGACATCACCGCCAGCCATGAAAACCGTGATACCATTCTGGATGTTGTCAGCCGCACGGCAGAACGGATTTTTCTGCCGCTGACAGTCGGCGGCGGTGTCCGCACAACGGAGGACATGCGCCGCCTGCTGCTGGCGGGTGCGGATAAATGCGCCATGAATTCCGCAGCCGTCTCCCGCCCGGAACTGATTAATGAAGCAGCGCAGAAATTTGGCAGCCAGTGCGTGGTTGTCGGGATCGACGCCCGCCAGACACCTGGTGGCACATGGGAAGTCTATACCCATGGCGGCCGCACCCCGACGGGGCGGGATGTTATTGACTGGTGCCGCGAGGTAGCCGAACGTGGTGCTGGAGAAATCCTGCTCACCTCCATGGATCGGGACGGAACACGCTCCGGCTTTGATCTCTCCCTGCTGAAAGCCGCCACGCAGGCTGTCAGACTTCCGATTGTCGCCTCCGGTGGCGTGGGAGAACTGAAACATTTTGTGGAGGGTGCCGAGGCAGGAGCCACCGGGCTTCTGGCCGCCAGCGTCTTCCATTTTGGCCAGTTTACCGTGTCTCAGGTTAAAGCCGCGCTGGCCGAAGCCGGTCTGCCCGTACGCCCTGCCCCTTCCTCTTTTCAGACAGAGCCCCGCCCATGACCAAAAAACCCACTCTCAAGACGCCTGTTAAATCCGCGTCAAAAGCCAGCGCGAAGCCAACGCCCAAAAGCAGCCAGAAAAAATCTGCCCCGGCAAAAAAATCCGTGAAGGCAAAAGAGTTTCTGGAAGACAAGCTCTCTCAGTCCGCGGATGAAACCGTTCTGGACCGGCTCTACGACGTAGTGCAGAGCCGCAAGGGGTCAGACCCCAGCCTGAGCCATTCAGCCCGCCTGCTGTCTCGCGGCACCTACAAAATTGCCCAGAAATTTGGGGAAGAAGCTGTTGAATGTCTGATTGAAGCCGTTGCTGGCCGGAAGGATCTTCTGGTCGGGGAAAGTGCTGATGTCCTCTATCACCTTATTGTTCTGTGGGTGGATGCCGGTGTCTCACCGGACGACGTCTGGGCAGAACTGCGCCGCCGCGAAGGCACCAGCGGGATTGCGGAAAAGGCCTCTCGCCCTAAAGACGTTTTTTCAAAGAAGGACTAAATCATGGCAGTTAAAGGAACAGGGCCTTACGACCCGGACAATATTTTTGCCAAAATCCTGCGCGGGGACATTCCCTGCAAAAAGGTTTTTGAAAATGAATGGGTTCTGGCCTTTCAGGACATTGCCCCCAAAGCGGCCGTTCACGTGCTTATCATCCCTAAAAAACCTTATGTTTCCTTTATTGATTTCACAAAATCCGCCTCTGCGGATGAAATCTCCGGCGTCATGAAGTCCGCCGGACAGATTGCGTCAGATCTGGGGCTGGATGACGCAGGCTATCGCGTGATTACCAATGCAGGAGAAAATGGCGGGCAGGAAGTGCCCCATTTCCACCTACACCTGCTGGGAGGCCAGCCTCTGCCGCCGTTCCCAGTCTGATCTGGTCTGCCTGAACTGGCCCGTCTGCGCTGGCGTCTTTCCTTATTTTAAAACAGGATCTCCGATCATGACACCCATGGACATGCTTCTGACCCGCGCCTCCACTGACCGTCTGACAGATCCCGCGCCGTCAGATGCTCAGCTTTCCGGTATTCTGGCCGCCGCCATGCGTGCGCCTGACCACGGCAGGCTGCGTCCATGGCGTTACGTGGTCATCCGGGATGACGCCCGCCCCCTTATGGCCGAACGCATTGTTGCTAGCATGCTGCGGCTGGATGCCAACGCACCGGAATTCAAAATTGAAAAGCGTCGCCAGCGCTTTTCAACCATGCCGCTCATTCTCGCTCTGGGCATGCATCTGCGCCCAGACGATAAAATTCCCTTGTGGGAGCAGGAAATGGCTGTGGGTGCCGCCACCATGAATGTCCTGAACGCGCTGTATGCCACCGGCTTTGGTGGTGTCTGGGTATCTGGCGATGTTGTGGATGATCCAGTTCTGGCGGAAGACCTTGGCTTTCCCGCTCCGCACCGGCTGGCCGGTTTCCTGTTTATCGGCACGCCGGACGGTGAACAGCCCGCACCTAAACGGCCTGACCCCGCCGAATTTACCGCGACATGGACCGGCAAGCCCGTAAGCTTTGCCGCAGACAGGACCTGAAGCCATGACCACACCAGCACAGACGCCAGTACAGACAGATGTCGCCATCATCGGGGGCGGGCCTGTTGGTCTGGCCACAGCGCTTTCTCTGGAAAAAGCAGGGCTGTCTGTTACGGTGCTGGAGCGCGCACCGCGTGCGGTGTGGGCTGAACCATCCTTTGATGGGCGAGAAATTGCCCTCACGCACCATGCCGTCCATATCCTGCAACAAAACGGCGCATGGGACTATATCCCGGATTCCGCGATCTGTCCTCTTCGGGAAGCCCGTGTAGAAACCGGCAAATTCCCGCATCCGCTGCGTTTTGATACAAACGGACGCGGCGTGGAGGCACTGGGCTGGCTGGTCTCCAACAACCATATCCGGCGTGCGCTGTTTGCCGCCGCCTCGGAGCGACCGCGTATTACGCTGCTGGAGTCCACATCTGTTGAAACCGTCAGGCAGAACCCGGCAGAGGCTGTGGTGCACCATTCGCACGGCCAGACGGCGGCTCAACTGATCGTGGGTGCGGATGGACGCTTCTCGCCAACACGCCGCCGCGCGGGAATTGGCGCGATTATCCATGACTTCAAACGCAGTATGCTTGTCTGCCGCATGGCGCATGAATCACCGCATCATAATATTGCAACGCAATGGTTTGATGAAGGACAGACGATAGCCCTGCTTCCGGTGAACGGGATGGCGTCTTCTCTGGTGCTGACTCTGCCACCAGACGACATCCAGCGCCTGCTGGACATGCCGCGAGAGGCCTTCAATCAGGAGGTCATGCAGCGCATTGGCAACCGTCTGGGCCAGATGCGGCTTGTCAGCACACGACACGCCTATCCGTTAAAAGGTGTCTATGCCCACCGCTTTGCGGCACGCCGTCTGGCTCTGGTGGGAGACGCGGCAGTCGGCATGCATCCGATTACCGCCCACGGCTTCAACCTCGGCCTGCGTGGGCAGGAGACACTGGCGAACGAAGTCGGAAAGGCCTTTTCAAACACCGGCGATGCCGGAAACGCGCAGGCTTTACGCCGTTTTGAACGCCAGCACCGGATGATAACTGCGCCACTCTTTGCTGGCACCAACGGAATTGCTACGCTCTACACGCATGACGGCGCACCTTTCAGGCAGCTTCGTCAGGCCGGCCTGCGCCTTGCCGACACATTCACCCCGTTTAAAAATGCCGTGACGGCTCTGCTCATGGACCGGGAAATCCAACCGCCGTCAAAAGCCTTCTGAACAATCGGAAGCGTGCGCATACAACAGACTGCGCAGCATTGGTCTGATCCTTATCTGCGCACGTCCGAGCGCACACATCTTTTACCCTTCACGCCACAAACTGGTGCCCCCGTGAAAAACCCGTAGGATCGCGTTACAGATTGGGATCAAATCCTATTCCCCGCCAATTCCCTGCCTGTCTGTAATGCTCTCCTGTTCTGACAGATCGCCCCCGGCCCGTATGAGTTCATGCTCCAACCAGCCAGCAAGAACCGCCAGAACATAGCGTTGCTGCTCTGACGTTAAATGCAGACCTTTTGAAAAATGATGCCATTTTTCAAGGCATGAACGACAACAGGTTCCCGTTGCATGTTGCGCGACAAAAACTGGATGCCCTTTCCAGGGCGTCTGTTTGCCATCCCGCGCCGGACGCGCCGGAGCCAGCCGCTTTGCAATAAAATCCGCGCCGTGCTCCAGCACAACTGGCAGAGTTTTTTCCTGAAGGTAGGATAAATCCGCAGCATTCAGATGAAATTTTCTGCGGAACGCGGATCGTGCAAGTTTTTTCCAAAGGTCTGGCGCAACCGACGGCAGTGTTTTCTCTTCAGACACGCTGAACAGATCACCCTGAGATAGCAGAGCTTTTTTCATAACCGCATCAATCTTTGCCGTATCCACGCCTTTGACGAGATCCTCTGCATCAATTCTCCCACACAAGGCCCATGAAAGACAATGATGGGCCAGTGAGTGCTGGCAAACTCTGCCCGTCTTCCTGCTACCAGCACCTTCACCGTCGGACATCAGACAAAATCTGACCGAAACAGCCTGGACGTCCGTATCAAGACTACCGGACAACAGGACAGACACCTTAAAGACAGAAGCACGCTAAACCGAAATTAAGAGTGTGGTCCATAAAATCGGAATACCAACTCTCCAACATTACAATCCAGAAATTTTTCTACCCGCTTCACGGAACTCATCTTAAAAGCTCACGTTTGCACTATCTAATCCATGGAGGTCATAGTAATGATGTCAATAAATGATAAATTTAGTGGTATAGCCAATCATATTATTGGAAAAATAAAAGAAGAAACAGGAAAACTTACCGAAAATGATTACCTCGAAGATGAAGGTCTGGCACAGATTCTGAAAGGGAAAGTGCAGCGGACCACCGGCACTTTAAAAGACACCGTTAAAAATGGCATCTATAAACTCTAATTTTCCAGGATTATTCTCGTAAAAACTCGTAAAAAACCGTATACTCATAGGGCTTCTCCATACTGTCTGCTGTCTGCAGGACTCGAATATCCATAAGATGGCAGGGTTGGGAAAACCCCTATTCTGGCCGTTCGACCGATGCCAATATCAATGACTTATAATTTTAAACTGATTGGAAAACAGGTCTTTCAAACCTTTCTGGTCCACCAATAAAAATGAACCTGCTCCCTCTGCTCACAGCAGAAAGCCACAAATCTTACTAACGCCGTTAAAATTTGTCCGGGATATAGACGCTTCAGACACTCTGGGTTTCTAAGCCCACTCGCCTGAAAATGAAAACCACCTCAATCTTTGAAAAGATTGGTGGGCGCACAAGGGCTCGAACCTTGGACCCGCTGATTAAGAGTCAGCTGCTCTACCAACTGAGCTATGCGCCCTTACAGTTCTATGAACTGAAGTGGGTGCTTTTTATCACCCACTTTCCTTTAACACAAGTCTGAAAATTCAGCTTTTTAAACGAGCCAGAACATCATCAAGCTGATCAAGGCTTTTATAGTGGATTTGCAGGGAGCCCCCTTTCCGTCCATCAAAATGAACCTGGACTTTCAGGCCCAGTCTTGTCCCCAGATCGCGCTCCAGAGCCGCTATTTCCGGGTCTGCTGGCTTTTTAGCTGCTGGAGCCTGTGGCTTCCCTTTGTTCTCCAATGCCTTCTGCACAAGACTTTCCGTCTGTCTGACGGAAAGCCCCTTCTCCATGACCTCTTTCGCTGCGGCAATCAGGTCAGGATGTGCCAGAAGTGCTCTTGCATGTCCGGCAGACAAAGCTCCGGCCCCAACGGCCTTCCGCACGCTTTCAGGCAGGCGTAACAGCCGCATGGTATTGGCGACATGCGGACGGGACTTGCCAATGGCTTTTGCCAGTTCGTCCTGCGTCAGGCTGTATTCTTCCATCAGACGGCTGAAACCGTCGGCTTCTTCAATAGGATTCAGATCAGCGCGCTGAAGGTTTTCAACCAGAGCCGCCGCCATAGCGTCAACTTCATCCAGATCGCGCACATGCACTGGCACAGTATGACACTGCGCCAGTTGGGCGGCCCGCCAGCGCCGTTCCCCCGCAATAATCTGATACTGCCCTCTTTTTTCCGGATCAGGCCTTACCAGAATAGGCTGTAAAATACCGCGTGCCCGGATGGACTCCGCCAATTCCTCCAACGCACCCGGCTCCATATCCTGTCTGGGCTGAAATGGCCCAGGGGAAAGAACATCAACTGGCAATGAACTGACCGCCACTGTCGCACTCACAGCAGCCGTCTGAACAGATCCGGAAGACGGCGCGGCAACAGCAGGCGCAACATCTCCCAGCAAGGCCGCAAGACCCCTGCCAAGTTTGGGGCGGGCAGCAGATTTACGCTGGGACATGCCTAAAATGCTCTCCTCTTGATTTCCGCCGCCAACGTCCGGTAAGACGCCGCACCGCTAGCCTTTGGGTCATATGTCATGACCGGCTGGCCATAGCTCTGTGCCTCAGAAATACGGATGTTCCGGGGAATAATGGTTTCAAGCACATCATCCCCAAAAAAGCTCCTTGCATCCGCAGCGACAAGCTCAGACAGGTTATTGCGTCTGTCATACATTGTCAGCACGATACCCGCCATTTTGAGGTCTGGGTTCATTTTTTTTCTGACCCGGTCAATTGTCCTGACCAGATGCCCCAACCCTTCCAGCGCGAAAAACTCACACTGCAACGGGGCCAGAACACCATCTGCTGCAACAAGAGCATTCAATGTCAGCAGGCTAAGGCTGGGAGGACAATCAATGATAACATAATCAGCACTGTCCGCCAGAGACGTCAGGGCATCACGCAGGCGGGTTTCACGCTCTTCCGCGTCCACCAGTTCGATTTCCGCCCCAACCAGTTCCGTATTCGCTGCAATGACGGACAGGCCTTTTATTTCGGTCGGCTGCAAGAGATCCGTTGCGGGCTTTTCATGCATCAGCAGGGCATAGGTTCCACCCTGCCGGGCATCATAACCAACCCCCAAGCCGGTGGATGCATTCCCCTGAGGGTCCATATCAAGTAGCACGACGCGTGCACCGTCTTCCGCCAGAGCAGCAGCTACATTAATAGCCGTGGTTGTCTTTCCAACCCCACCTTTCTGGTTGGCAACAGCCAGAATACGGCACGTTTTTGCTTTTTTGTCAGACTTAGACACGTTCAAGATTGCTCACTTCAAGAATCACACCATCATGGCTTGTTATGCTGCGGTGGATACGCACATCCATGTGCCAGTTTCGTCGCGCTTCGGTCAACTCTTCATCCGCCTGCTGACCTTTGAGAAAGAAGGCTTTCCCGTGTTTTTCCAGCAGGGGTGCTGTCCAGTCCAGAAGCCTGTTCAAGGGTGCCAGAGCCCGCGCGGTAACAACCGGTGCTGGACACACATCCACCTGTTCAATCCGCTGTGCCAGCACTTTAAGCGGTGCCTGCGTTGTGCGGGCGGCTTCCCGCAGAAAGGCCGCTTTGCGCTGGTCAGATTCAATCAGCGTTCCGGGCACACCTGTTGCTATTGCAACAACAACGCCGGGGAACCCTCCCCCTGACCCCATATCAATAAACCGGTCCTGCCCTGCCACCAGCGGCGCCAACTGGAGACTGTCCAGCACGTGCCGTTCCCACACACAGGCGATATCCCGTGCGGAAACCAGATTGATCCGTGGGTTCCATTTTTCCAGAAGAGCAACAAATGCTTCCAGCCGATCCTGTGTTTCACGTGAAACATGCATCGTTTCGGGCAGGGTTTTCATCGGGCAGCCGCCCTTTGCCTGACGTGCGCCAGAACCGCGACCAACGCCGAGGGGGTCACGCCGGGGATTCTTTGCGCCGCCCCGAAGTTTTCAGGCCTCGCCCGTTCCAGCCGTTCCTTCATTTCCGCGCTGAGGCCCCCGATCGCATTGAAGTCCATATCTCCGGGAAAGCGGATTTCAGCCTCAGCCTCAAGCTGCCGTATTTCACGCTGCTGACGGACAAGATAGCCTTTATAGCGGGCCTGCGTTGTCACGTAATGGCGTGCACGTTCCGGGGCCATGAGATACCAGGGAGCCAGCGTTTCAAGCACGGCCTCTTCCAGACCATAACCCAGAATTTCCAGCAGAGTTCTGCGCCGGCCATCCAGTGCCACTTTCAGTCCGGCCTGAACCAGCACCTGCGGCTGCCAGCTTTCCTGCTCTGCCCGTTCTGTAAGATTCTGAATATCAGCGCAATCTTTTTCAAAAACAGCACGCCGTTCCGCGCCAACACACCCCCATTCAAGGCCAATCTGTGTCAGGCGCATATCGGCGTTATCAGCCCGCAATGTCAGACGATATTCCGCGCGCGACGTAAACATCCGGTAAGGCTCGCTCACACCCTGCGTGGTGAGGTCATCCACCATAACGCCAATATAGGCTTTACCCCGATCAAGGCTGACAGCACTCTGCCCCGCGGCCCGACGGGCCGCATTCACGCCGGCCAGAAGCCCCTGTGCGCCAGCTTCCTCATAACCGGTTGTTCCGTTAATCTGCCCAGCCAGAAACAGATTTTTGCATTTTTTCAGTTCGAGGGAGGCTGTCAGTTCCCGTGGATCGACATAGTCATATTCCACGGCATAACCCGGCTGTGCGATAATCGCCTGTTCCAGACCGGGCATAGACCGAATCATCGCTTCCTGCACATCAGCAGGCAGGCTGGTGGAAATGCCGTTTGGGTAAATCAGGTGGCCGCCTTCATGTTCAGGCAGTGCCTCAGGCTCCAGAAAGATCTGGTGACTCTCCTTTTCTGCAAACCGCACGACTTTATCTTCAATAGATGGACAATACCGTGGCCCACGACCTGAAATCGCCCCCCCATAAACAGCAGAGAGATGCAGAGACGCCCTGATAATATCATGGGTTTTTTGCGTCGTTGCCGTAATGCCGCAGACCATTTGCGGATTGGTAATAGCCGTTGTCAGACGGCTGAAAGGTTCAGGAGAGACATCCCCTTTATCTTCCGCCAGAACTTCCCAGTTTATACTGTCTTTCAATAAGCGCGGCGGGGTTCCTGTTTTAAGCCGCCCCATTGTCAGATTGAGATTTTTAAGTCTGTGAGCAAGTGCCACGGCGGGCTGTTCGCCCACCCGTCCCGCTGGCTGGCTTTTATGCCCGATATGAATCACGCCATCCAGAAAGGTGCCGGTTGTCAAAACCACGGCTTCAGCATGCCAGTGTGTGCCATCTTCACACACAACACCCTGCACAGCCCCTGCATCCGTGCATAGCAGATCGATGACAGCACCTTCAGCACAGGTCAGATTAGGGGTTTCCGCCAGTAGGTCCTGCACGGCCTGCTTGTATAAAAAGCGGTCAGCCTGCGCTCTCGGCCCCTGCACGGCTGGTCCTTTAGACCGATTGAGCAGTTTGAAGTGTATTCCTGCCCGGTCCGCAGCCCGGCCCATCAGGCCATCCAGCGCATCAATTTCACGCACCAGATGCCCTTTGCCAATGCCGCCAATAGCCGGATTGCAGGACATGGCACCAATGGTGTCTTTGCGATGTGTCAGCAGGACTGTGCGCGCACCACATCGGGCCGCCGCGGCTGCGGCTTCACACCCGGCATGGCCACCCCCCACCACAATCACATCATAGGAACGGTTCATAATCCTGCCGCCTTACCCTTACTTCCCGATACAAAACTGGCCGAACACAGCATCCAGAAGGTCTTCAACACCCACATGCCCTGTCAGCCGCCCCAAAGCCCGCATAGCGAGCCGTAATTCTTCCCCGCGCATTTCTGGCCAGTCCTGCTGCAACGCAGCCTCCAGACACGCACAGGCTTCCTTGACACCCGCCTTATGCCGCGCACGGGTCAACAAGGGTGCACCAGAGACTGAGGAAGCTGTCAGTGCTTCCACCTTCTGTGCCAGCATAGCTTTAAGCTGATCCAGCCCCCGCCCTGTTTCAAGGCTGACCGGCATGACCGGATACCCCTGCACTTCACGTGGCACTGTGCCGAGATCCGTCTTGTTCCCGATCAGCACACTGCCCGGGAACACCTCCTTCGGCACATCCCCGGCGGCAAACATCTGTAGCACACAGTCAGCCTGTTTCACGTGAAACAATGCCCGCTTTACACCTTCTGCCTCAATGGCGTCCTCGGTTTCCCGCAGACCTGCCGTGTCCACAAACGTCACACGGACGCCGGCCAGACTTCCGCTGATTTCAATGGCGTCCCGCGTTGTGCCCGCTATAGGGGAAACAATAGCGGCATCACGGTCAGCCAGCCAGTTTAAAAGGCTGGATTTGCCGGCATTGGGTGGCCCGGTAATGGCAAACACCACACCTCGCCGGATACGCTCGCCCCTATCCCCTTCCTGAATATGCGCCTGCATGGCGGCAATCAGAGTATGGATGTCATCCAGCAGCCCCTGCTCCACCTCTGGTGGCAGGTCTTCATCCGGGAAATCAATCAACGCTTCCTGATGGGCCAGAACACGCTTCAGCCGGTCGGCCCAGTTCTGATAAAGGCGGCTGAGCGCACCGTCTGTCTGCGCCAGCGCCAGTTTACGCTGGCTTTCCGTTTCGGCTTCCACCAGGTCCGCAATACCCTCGGCTTCGACAAGATCCATGCGCCCATTCATGAAGGCTCTGCGCGTAAACTCTCCGGCCTCTGCCGGTCTGGCCCCGCCCTCTACCAGAGCCTCCGCAACGGCCTTGATAACGGCTGGCCCCGCATGCAGATGCAGTTCAAATCCGTCCTCCCCCGTGTAACTATGGGGACCGGGGAACCAGAGCACCAGAGCCTCATCCAGCAGATTGCCCTGTGTTGTAGCATCCTGCCACACACGCCGGAGTGCGGCATGACGGGCCTCGGGCAGCTTGCCTATCAGCTTTTTCAGCAGGGCTTCACTCCCCGCGCCACTCACACGCATGACCGCTATCGCGGCACGACCCAGCCCCGTGGATAACGCAAAAATAGTCTCTTCACCCTGATACGCCACGGGGGCTTTTTCCTTCCTGCATGATCTCTGAGACGCAGTGCTGTTCCGAAATGCTGGTTTATCCCGGCTTTCTAAAACAGAACGGCCTGCGGGCGTAAGCTAAAAACACATCCGTGCGGTGAGTCTGGTGTGTCTTTCCGGTCTTTCTTCACATGACAAGCCTCAGGCTGCCGCGCATACTGCGGGCCTTACAGACCTCATCTTGATGGACAAAGACCATGCCCCAACTTTCTCTCCATTCCCCCATCGNCCAACTTTCTCTCCATTCCCCCATCGGGCCGCTGACCCTGACAGAAGAGGACGGCAGGATCATTTCGCTGGACTGGGGCTGGGGGCGTGACCAGACAGAAACTCCCATGCTCTGCGCGGCGCGGGACTGGATGGATACATGGTTTGATGACCCTCAAGCCGCGGGGCCGTTTCCCTTCCCGCTGGAACCGATCTTCGGCACGGACTATCAGAGGCGGGTCTGGACAGCTCTGTGCGCCATTCCGGTGGGCACTGTTAAAACCTATCAGGCTCTGGCGCAGGAGGTCGGGGGCAGTGCACGGTCTGTCGGGCAGGCGGTTGGACGGAACCCCATTCCTATCCTGATCCCCTGCCATCGTGTGGTGTCACAGACCGGGCTGGGTGGCTATTCCGGCGATGGCGGTGTGGACGATAAGCGCTGGCTGCTCACTCTGGAAGGGGCACCCATTCCGTCACGTGGCTGAACGCCCGAACCGGACATGTGCGACCGGATGCCCCCGCAGCCTACTCTCTCTCTATCCGCTCTGTCAGGGCACCGGGGCACCCTGCAAAGGGGATGGCGCGGCCGCTGACGTTGCCTGTGTATGTCCCCCGGTCAGCTTGACCGTAAAGCTGTTATCCGCACGGTTCAGATCCGGGATCATGTGATCCGGATCCAGCACGGCGGAACGAATGGCCTGTTTGCCCGGGATCTGGAGCGTAACCGTATTCCGCTGATACCAGGTTTCCGTCGGAATGGTGAGACGGGCGGAACTCCCATCCATCCATGTCACGGCCAGCACCACAGGCAAGGGCAGCCAGCCCTTGTTTTCCACCTGCACCCGTGCGCCCTGCGCCGGATTTCCATTTACATAGGACACGGATTTCAGACTGTAATCCGGCCCCCAGTTGTTGAAATACCATCCCCGCCAGAACCATGAGAGATCCTCGCCTGCCTCACTCTCCATAACCCGGAAGAAGTCCGAAGGTGTGGGGTGACGGAACGCCCAGAGCGCAATATAGTGCTGGAAAGCCCGGTCAAACCGCTCTGCCCCCAGAATCTGCTCCCGCAGCAATTGCAGCCCGTAAGCCCCCTTAAAATATGTCACGCTATGCCGGTATTTTTCGGAGATCAGATCCGCCGGAGTCATCAGCACCGGCGCCGCCTGATCTTTCAGAATGGGGACAATATCATCCGCCGGATGCCCGGTCTGTGGCGCGAACTCCACGTCATGCTTGGGTGCGAATTCCCCATGATTGAAGTGGTCTGACGCATAGACATCAATGAAGGTGTTGAAACCTTCATCCATAAACGCATTGCGGCGTTCATTGGAGCCAACAATCATCGGGAACCAGCCATGACCCAGTTCGTGCGTTGTCACCCAGAACAGTTCTGCGCCGGCATCCTCCTTGCCATCAAACACAATGCCCGGATATTCCATGGCAGCGCCATGCCCGCCGACATTCACGACGTTCGGCCACGGATATGGGAACCATTTGCCCGAAAAATATTCAATCGCGTGTTTCACATACTCCGTTGAGCGATCCCATTTTGTCGCGCCAACAGCCTCTGCCGGATAAACGGACATGGCCAGACGGGGGGCCGGATTTTTGGTGTCGCTCCCCTCAAGAGGCGGCAGGTCCAGCCGTGCTGCATCCCAGAGCAATGTGGGAGAGGCCACAAACGCAACATCCCGCGTGTTGGCCATATGGAATTTCCACGTCTGCGTTTCGGTCTGGGGCTGGCGCACAATGGCCTGCACATCCTCCGCCGTGCGGATCTGAACGCGGGTTTCACTGGTCGCCGCCTGCGCCAGCCGGGCTTTTTCCTGTGCGCTCAGCACGGTGTCCGGATTTGTCAGTTCACCACTGCCCGTTACCAGAAACCCTTTCGGCACGGTGACGCTGTACTCAAAATCTCCATAATCCAGATAGAATTCCTGCCCCAGATAGGGTGCTGTATCCCAGCCGCGCTCGTCATCATACACCGCCATGCGGGGATAAAACTGGGCGATTTCATACATCTCACCATCCCGGTTCTGGCTGTATGCCGTGCGACCACCCCACTCCCCCGGAATGGTGTAATGCCATGAAATCTTCAGAGTGAGATGCCCGCCCTTTCCTGAAAGAGCCTGCGGCAGGGCGAGTTGCATACGGGTATCTGAGACAACTGGTGTCATGGGGGTATCCTTGCCATCCACACTCAGCACCACGGACTCGATAATCACGCCGTCTGAATGATCCTGATGCCGCTGTGGCGAGGCATAGGCCCCGCGTGACCCCTGCTGATAGAGATTCTGATCAAGCTGAAGCCAGAGCGTGGAAAGCGTGTCGGGACTGTTATTGGTGTAGGTCAGTGTCTCACTGCCACTCAGACTATGCGTACCCGGATCAATCTGCACATGGATGTCGTAATCAGCCCGGTTTTTCCATGCCATCGGGCCGGGAGCGCCATTACCTGAATGATAGAGGTTGACCGGCTGCGGAAAGGTCAGAGGTGCGAAAATCTGGAACGGATCCGGCTCGGCTGCCTGTGCTGCGGAGAGGCTGCTCCCCACCAGAAGGGCCGCCAGAAAGTGTCCTCGGACTGGAAGAAGCATCTTATGAAACCATACTTTTTTTGAACAGCCTGACACCATCACCCCACCTTTTCTCACAGAACCTTTTCTGTCTGGAAAATAAATTAGAATGGTGTCGGAATAAAAGAAAGGCCGCGCAGGGGGCAACACATCCTGCACGGCCTTTTCAGCACAAAAGGAGAAACAGATCAGCGCGTGTCGCAGCTTTCCGTCAGCGTATTGAAAAACCGCCCGGCACTGCAATGCACGACATCAGAACGCGGTGGCATGGTCTGCGCGGGAGCCTGCGGGGCAGTTCCATAGTAAGACGCGGGCGGAACGTCGGACGGATAACCGCCCTGTGCTACGGGAGGTAACTCAGGCTGGGCATAGTAAGACGGAGGAGCATAGATCGTCTCCGGAGCCGCAGGAGGCTGAACAATGATGGTCTGCGGAGCCTGATAACTCTCTGCGGCAGAAGACGCCACCGCAGCCCCTAAGGCCAGCCCGACGACGGACCCGTAAGCGAACGGCGCGCCCCAGCCCCAGCCACCGCCCCAGTAGGGGCTTCCCCAATGGCCATATCCCCAACCATAATGGGGATAGCCCCATCCGTAGCCACGATACCCCCAGCCACCACCGTAGTAGCCTCCTGGCCGCCAGCCCCAGCGCGGACCACCTCCCCAGGAGTGGCCCCAGCCGCCATGCCAGCCCCCACGATAGTAGCCTCCTCCGCCCCCCCAGCCATGATGCGCCAGAGCGGCGGGAGACAGAGCACAGGCCAGCAGGAAGCCTGCGGCCAGCCGTCCGTAACGACGTAAATTGCGTTTCATTTTCCGTCCCCTCTTCCGGCGAGCATGTCCGGGCTGCTCCTGCGCGGACATGTTTCTCCATTATCAGAAAGTGGGAAATCGTTTCGTAAATGTCCAGAAGAAGAAGCCTGAGGGTCTTTGGGCTTCAGTCCGACCCGGCACAGATAACGGCTTTCCCACCATTTCAGGAAGAAAAATAGATGTCTCATGCGGCAATCTGATGGCTGAATAAAGCTGATTGCGTCAGGCTGCTCTGCACGAAACGGACGCAATGTCTTCTGCATTGCGTATATCAGCCAACCACCATGCGGGCTGGACAGACGGCTAAATTTGGAAATTTTTCGGGAAAGATCTGGTCGGAGTGAGAGGATTCGAACCTCCGGCCCCTGCGTCCCGAACACAGTGCTCTACCAGGCTGAGCTACACTCCGATGACCGTGAGGGGGCTATACGCCTCTCCGGTCATCTTAGCAAGAGCCTAAACGCAGAGGCGCGTGATTCTCTGCGTCCTTTACAACTGTTCGACAGGTACCCGGTCCGATGTCTCAGCATTCTGAGAATACAGCAGAGCCGTTTCCACATCCGGCACGGCCTGAATCATGGCCCGCGCTTCCGGCGTTGCGAAACCCTGTTCCACGGCCGTATCCAGCGCGGCAAGAAGGGCATCTGCCCAGTCTGCAACATTGATCAGGATAATCGGCTTATGATGCCGCCCCAGTTGCTTCCAGGTCAGAATTTCCATCATCTCATCAAACGTGCCAAAACCGCCGGGAAGAATCCAGAAGGCATCAGCCCGTGAAAACATGATCTGCTTCCGGGTGTGCATGGAATCCGTCACAATCAGTTCAGCCACACCTTCATGCATTTTTTCCCGACTTTCCAGAAAATCGGGAATAACACCGGTCACTGCACCGCCAGCAGACAGGGTAGCATCAGCCACAACACCCATCAGCCCGTGTGCCCCGCCGCCATAGACCAGTCGGATCCCGGCCTTTGCCAGTGTCTGGCCCACATGCTGCGCAGCCTGTTTATAAAGCGGGCTTTTACCAAAGCGGGAGCCACAGAAAACAGCAACGGCGTTCAGGGTAGCAGGCATGTGGTCCTTCTCCTTAATATTTTTCTGAATCACAAAAAACCATACCGTGTTTTCACGGATTATACAGGACAGGAAATTTTTACGAGGCTGTTTCAGGCCTCAGGGCGCGTCCGTTGTTTGAGGATAGCGCACAGTCCGACCCCGGCAAGGCTGGTTAAAGCCGCCGCCTGAAACACGGCCCCGTAGCCCCACAACGGGATCATCAACCCCAGCAGAGGACCGGAAATACCAAGAGCAATATCCAGACAGACCGAAAAAGCCCCAATAGCGGCACCTTTGCTCTCAGGCCCTGTCTGCGCCGCGGCCCCTACACCGAGGGCCGGAAAAACCAGCGAAAATCCGGCCCCCGTCAGAGCCGCTCCCGCATCGGCCCATAGCGCACTATGGCCAAAAGCCAGTACAAGCAGACCCATGGCCTCTACAAACAGGGAGACCATGGCCACACTGTTCCCACCCCGACTGGCGATCTGTCTGGTAAAGGCAAAACGTGTCAGCACAAAGGTCAGTCCGAACAGAGTTAACGCAAAGGCGGCCCCATTCCAGTTCTGGTCCGAAAAATACAGAGTCAGCAAAGCGGAAATTGCCCCAAACCCGACAGATCCGGCAGCAAGCGCCAGTCCAAAAGGCAGTACAAGCCCCAGAACTGTGAAAAAGGACGGTTGCCTGCCTGCGACCAGCGGCGGCACAGCAGGCTTACGCATGGCCATTGGAATACCAACACCCATCAGAGCTGCAGAGAGCAGACCCACACCGGCAAAGCCATTCAGAACGGGCACGGACGTGCTATGATAGATCAGGGTCGCAATGGGTGCGCCCAGCGCAATGCCGCCATAAGAGCACACACCGTTCCAGGAAATGACCTGAGCCGTCCGGCTGACCCCTGCCCTGCGGATATTCCAGACAATAACCGATGTCGAAACCCAGCTTTCCGCAATACCCAGCGCAACCCGGCCTGACAGCACGAACAGCAGGGACAGAAGAGGCAGGGATGTCAGCAGAGCGGCAACAGCCAACAACAGGCCTGACAGCGCCCCGACACTCAACCCCATCAGTACCACACGTTTGGGGCCACCTGTATCAATCCGTTTGCCAACCCCGATCCGTGAGGCAAACGTCGCCAGATACTGAACCGAGACGGCAAACCCGGCCATGGCAGAACTGAAGCCCAGCTTTTCCCGCACAAACAGGGGCACCACAGCCATCTGCAAGCCAATATCCGTGTAACAAAGTAACGTAA
>VNKF01001302.1:0-32791 GCA_008044355.1 Drosophila lacteicornis | reverse complement strand
GCCGAATACAATAAACATGCCGCGGTGGATCGGTGGATCGGTGGATACATACCACAACAAACAATCGTTACTTTTGAATTGAGTTTCGGGCAGCTACAAATCATAATAGGAAAACCCATTTACAGCTTGTCTTTCACTTTTGCATTGTTTAACGCACACACGAGCCCATAATTTCACCGCGTTCGCACTGTAGTTTAGTTTACTGAAATATGCCAAAAACGATCAAGAAATTAATTGCCTTTCACACCGCTCCCCCGACTTGCCCGATCCGTTCCGTTCCAATGATCGAATTCGATTTTACAGTTCATTAATCGCGCCTGCTCGTAATTGTTTTTATCGATGCCAAAGTAGTCGAGAATTTGTTATGGCAAAGATTGCAGATCCCAGATCCAGATGAAAATCGCCCAGCCATGACAACTGATTCGAGATCGACTTGGATTCGGATCTGGCAGATCTCTTTAATCCCAGCTCGGATGTCGTAGAGTGCGCAAGTTTCTAGCAGGCTGGCTATCATTTGCATAGCCAAGTGCGGCACCAGCAGTGGCAGCAACAGCAACATCATCAACATCGGGGCAACGATGTCATCTAGCAACAAGAAATAGACGCGGCATCAATAAATACACCCAGAGAAAACTATACACTCGAATTTCGAATTTACGTTCCTTCAAGGGTTAACCACCTCCAGAAGACCATAAAAATGTGTGAAGAATTAAGTGGCCCCATAAAATACGGTGACTAATTTGACACAATTAAAAAGGTGCATTAGCTTCTATAATAATTACCAGCGAGATAGAAATAAAACTCCTTTGCATTTACCAAAAAGGGGAATATCTGAGCCATTTACTGGCATGTCTTAAAAATACTTACCCATAATTACCGAGAAACCAAAACTAATTCTTGTACTATCTGCTTTAAAAAAGAAGCCTTAAGCAATTGAAAATTAGACATATTTTCGTTATTTTCATATTAGTGAAAGGTTCTTATGCCTTAAAAACTTCTTCCTAATATCAGAAAATTATCAGATAAAAAATGATTACAAAATATTATTATCATTATTACCCAGCAACCAAAAATAATTCTTATTTTACCTTCTTTAAAGACCAATGAGCTTAAAACTTATATAGAAAAAGTATTTCCGTATTTTGCTTATCAGAAAATGGCTTTTACGCCTTAAAAATTATTTGCCATTATCAGAATAATATTTAGCCTATATAATTGATAGATTTTAAAATATTCTAAAATATTTTCCTTATCAAAATTAAATGCTAACAATAAACTCCCATTCGAGTATTTGCAATATTTCCTCATAAATTCAAAAGTATTGATTGATATTTTCGCCTGTGTAACAACCAGCACTCTCCCCTAAGAGTCTTTAAGGAAAAAGTGTGTGTGGCTGTGGTGGGGAGTGTGTGTGCACACCTCCAATTGAGGTCAGTGAAAAGCTTTTAAAAATGTTAACGCTATTTTAAATACGATATGTTGCTACGACTATGACTATGGGGCCTGCAGAAATTTAGTCATCCCCATCTTCCCAGCGTGTTCCATCGCCAAACGACAGTAAAAGCGAAGCGATGGAACCGCCACTTTGGCGATGATGATGATTATGGCTTTTGATGTTGCTGCTGCTGATGATGATGATGATGTTGCTAAAACAAGACGCTACCAATATGCAAAGTAATCACAACACAAAAAGTGTGCAGACAACAAACAACAACATGTGAGAGAGAAAAAGGGGTGTGTGAAATGGAAATGTGAACCATATGCAAATCGCGAATCGTTTCGCCGAATGTGTCTATAAATTTCGATGTTTTAGTGAAATTACCACGGTGAAAACTATATGCCATCAAAGAGACGAAAAAGGCTGAAAACCTGAAAATTGCGGTTAATTGTTTTTAGTTGTTTTTTAAACACTCAACACCCAACACCTTCATGTGTGTGGGAATAATGCATAAATACGCCTGACAATGGATTACTACTACGACCGGAGAGATGTCAAGGTAATTGACCAATTGACCAGTCCAAAGTTAGTGCGAATATAGTATAAGCCACTAGACAAGCCATTTTTATAGCCGTATGTTACTGCGAACCCTTATTACTCACCCCACCGCTGGCATTGCTCATACGACGCGTATGCCTTCAGCAATTAGACGGAGGGAGATCGATATCTGATTTATGGGAATGGAATGGCGGGGGCGATCGGCAAACTGGCGCGTCAAATTGGCGCTAAGTGTATATAATACGATTCTAGAATAAACAACGAGGAGGAGTTTCATACTTTGAAAAGGGAAATGAGTTTCATAATTCTAATAATTGATTCCGGTCTCTGCCATAAAATGTTTTATGGAGAAACCTAAAGATAATTATTATAATAAATAGATAGAATAACAAAGTGCAGAAAATGCATAAATACTGGAATCTTTTAAGTGAGACATAATTTACAATTATTTCCCAAATGAAAGAAACCCCTCTCCAATTACCTCTCTAAAAATATTTATTTGAGTTCAGTCGCTTTGATTTTAGGAAGAAAGGAAGGAAACAGTGAAGTAAACAGATGATTAAATTACATTTCCTGCTATTAAATGTTTAATTATAAGCATTCGATTTCCTTTCAAATCTCAGATAACATAAACTCGATGATGACAGCCCAAAATAAACAATTTTATTTCGAAAGCTGGAACCCCAATCAATAACCCAATTATTAATTTAATTTAATTTAACTTAAGATAATGCATAATAAACATCTTTAGGAAACTGGAGCTTATCGGCCTCAATTTAATCCACTTTCGAAACCCATTAAGAGATCATCTTGGATGATTGACTATCCATCCCATCGGCGATATCAAAAGTTTTTACAGCCTGACATTTCTGCCACACGGCACACGGCGTCTATAAAATTTTTGCAAATTTCTGTTTGGCCCACAAAAGGGGGTCCATCATCATCCGAAAAGCAGTTGAGGCCGCGACGGATGAATAATTACCCATTTGTGGTATCTCAGATCGAAAGGGAAAGGCATCGGCATCGGCAATCGAGTATCGCCACAGTTGGATTCCCCGGCTAATCCGCGGGTTCGTTGTGCGATATCGATGCAAATTAACAGGCCGCAATGCATATATGTCAACAGGGCCGTCCGAGTCCATTCATTAGTTCAATTAGCTTATCCCCATCGCTGGAGTTACGCTCGGCTGGCCCTCCTGACACACCACCAGTTACCATAAGCCATATGCCATACGCCATATACCATATACCATCTGCAATACAATACAATATAATTCATTAGCGCATATAAACTTTCGCTTTCGCAAGATCAAATCAAGGCAGTGCCTTTGTGCGGAGAGTCAAACCTGAATTACAATGCCAAATGCAAATATAAGAAAACTTATATACCTACTAGTTGGTGTATACAGTGGCGCTCAAGATGGTAGCACTAAGAATTAGGGGGGTTTATGTGTAGTAAGTGGTTATAAAACGGTGGGAGATGTAAATTTGAATATACTTTAAAGCAGGGGTGCCCACAGTGGGATTAAATTGTAATTTGGTGGCTAAATCTAAACTTTTCTACAGTTTAATAGGTATTTTTATAGACGTATCTATTTTTTATGCAGTATTACAAAAGTGTTTGATATTTTTGTCTCATGTGTGTCCACACATTGTGTATAGTCTGCTTTAAAATTATATATAAATTACCAATTTGTAACAGGAATTTTTACACTAGTTTTCGGACTACTTAACAATGTTTTCAAGGTGAAATCCTGTCAAAATATAACTCAACTTAGGGGAAAATTCAAAAAGGGACATTTCCCTGTTCCGGAAGACAGATTTTAGGGCTAGCAGTGTGTCCGCAGCTGTATGTAAGGCACCGGCGATGCCTTTTGATGGCTGCTGTTACACGTAATCGTCCACGGACCGGGGGGAGTCGAACCCGGAACGCTGCATCTCGGATCTTTGCTTTGGCTATGGCTATGGCTACAGCCGCCTCGTTGCAGGCAGTTGCACCGATCGAAGTCGAAGTCGAACTCGAAGTCGAAGTGAAACCTGTCTGCAGAAAGGAAAATCATTTCACACAATCACAGTCACAATCACTTGGCCCGCGGCTTGTGCAAACATAAACACACCTACATGTGTATCCGAGTATCTCCGCATCGCGGCATCTCCGCATCTCCGCATCGTATATGGCTCAGCAGGCTGGGGGACTGGGACTGCCGACAGATTTACAAACAATCCATCCATCGAGATCGAGATCGAGATCGAGATCGAGCGTTTGAAATCAACCCGATGGCGCATCTCCGTCTCGCAACGTCGACGCTGCATTTAGCGCAATCTGCATATGGCATCAATAGAGCCATCAAGTGGTAGTTCCCCGGAATCGAGGGGCCTGGAGCCACCACCTTGCTTGCTTAATCTTGCCGAGCACGTTGATCGAGTTCGTTAACCGGCCGTTATGCAAAAAGTTCTCTTGGAATCGAACCAAGAAATTACCATAACGGTTAGCTCTCCTCTCCGGCCGAGGCGATCGTCATCGGGGGGCTCTTGACTCTGCCACAGACGATTATTTCAATCGAAGACGTGCAGGCATGCGACACCAACGCCGCCGGCACCAATAATTCCAATTCCAATCCAACACCAACCCCATACCCATACCGATACCCAAGCCCCAACGGCATAAGTAAAAGCAACGCCGACGCCAAACTCCATTTTCGGGCCCAGACCCTGGACTCTCATATATGAACGTGGAGTGATTGCACTTGAAAAAAATAAATGGTCATTTAATTACAATAGAGAGGTAAAAAAAAATGGAAAGAAAGTAATTATACAGCAGGTTTACTACACCATAAAACTGACCAAATCTTATAACATTTTTAGGTTTTCCTTTAATGTATTTATGAATTTAGGCTTTTCTTTGTGGAAAGTGCTAACAATTTGAATTTAAATGCAGTAATACTTAATAATAATATTCTATGAACGTTAAATCGTATATTTTCAAGTAATTTAAGTGCACAGATAAATAATATTCAAAGATAAAGAAAAGGTTATAAACCTTTTTAGGGGCCGTTTATAAGATTCATAAATTTGCATAAATATATTGATATATGTTCTATATATATGATTAATATGTTCTTAAATCTCAGAATACTATTTAATTTGTTTCAATTAAAATAGTTCAATTAAATTTTAATTGTAATTAACCGACTTTAAAGTAAATAAGTCATTATAACACATATATTTTCTTTGACTTAAATATTTCAAAAATATTAAATCCTTTAACACCTTTCAGAGATAGTCATTATTTGATTTAAAAACATTAAAAAGGGAAACGAAATCTGGCAAACATAAATGCAATCAGAGAATATTTATTTATATATAAACAAAAGGTTCTTATGACAACCATAAACATTAGTTAGTCATTATATTTTTTTAAACTCTGTAAATAGAAAAATTACGACTTGAAACACAAAATTTAATACTTTGAGTATAAAGAACAAATTTCTTAAGCAATATTTACGCGATATTCACTCTCAAGAACCCTAATTTTTTCCAAGTGCTTGCGGTTGTGAAATGAAGCGTTGAATGCGGTTGGTCATTGCACCGACTGGGCCCGGGCTCTCGGGAAACCTTTTCGGGGTGTACCTCGTTTCACAATTGATTAATGATTTCTCTTCATGTCCGATGGGGCCCGCAAATTAGCATAATGCAGCATTATGCGTATAATAACACTGCTATTATGGGTGTTATATAAAACAAGCGATTGACATGAAAGCAAACATAACTGGGCGTTGCTTGATTGGAAAGTGATTTGGCTTTTCGATTTGGGCCTGGCCTGGCCCCTGGCTCCTCGGGTCTGTGGGCTAGGGCTCAGAGTTGCAGGCTAATTAGCTGACAGGCCTGATGGATGGCATCGTGACCATGAAAATCGTGATGAGAGCCGCCGGATAAAGCGAAAACCTGTGACTTAGCTTTTAGCTTTTAAGGCTTAGAGCCGAGATTGTGCGTGGAGTTTCATGATTCACGACCAGGATCGAACAGTCCCGATGCCTTGGCCCAGCTAAATGGTCCGGCAATGCCACGCACCTCACGACCATGTCATTGAACCCACCTTTAAGGGGCGGGCAGGCAGCATTGTTCGGATCAAAAGCAAAAGCAAAAGCAAGAGCAACCTGTACAAGTCGTCCACAATGGCAGTGATTTGGCTCTTTTGGCCAAATGTGTGTCTGTGGCAAGAAATCAAGTCATAACTGTTAACACACATGTAAAGAGCACGCCACAAAGCGGAGCGTTCTTTTCTTTTATTCCTTTTTTCTTCTGTTCTTCCACATTCTACGCTCTACGTTCTAGGTTCTAGAAGACCAGATAAAAAACAGATTCTTTTGTTAAGTGCGTCCAGTCAGGGGGCCGGGGGGCCAAAGAAAACGTGGGGAAATGAGAGTGCTGGCACAAATGTAACCGTGGCACGACATTTTCTAATTTTCTTTTCTCCGCTCCCCAGATAACCCAACTCAAGAACATTGAGCTAATCAACAATTCGAAAAATGCGCATAAATCAGCGCTTGAGATGCGCACAACAACAACCACAACCACAACTACAACATCAATGAAGAGCAGCCAGGCGAGCGGATTGGATGACGAGATGCGGGCCACCACCTGGATGACGACGCTCCACAGCAGCCATCCGGCCCTCAAGCCGAAGGTAAGTAGTGCTGCCGCTCCAACTGGGAAATAATTCCATCCTAATCGAATCCCCTCCAAATCCCAAGGACCACAACTCGGACACAGACTCGGCGCTGTCCTCGGCCCCGCCCTCCATCAGCCCGCAGCCGCCTTCGAGCGGTTCCGACAGCGGCGTCATCTGGCAGACAGTAAGTACCCGGCTGTTGGTAATGGTTCGACCATCCCAGAAGTCCAATTGATGACTAGGATGAGTTGGCTCTTAAATTAAATAGGCAAAGATGATTAATGATCGCTTGTGATTTATTTTAGACAGATAAAACACAAGTTATGATTCATAAAAAAACCAGAGCCGCTAAATGAGAAACAATGGGTTATTTGTTTAAAGAGATTAAAAGCATGAGAAATTAAGCCGACTATGACCTCGAGTTAGCAAGAACCCTTTAATAATTAAAAGCATACATATTTTAATTCAAGAATATTTGTTCTTAATTTTGGTGTGAGTACTTTTTGTATTCATTTTGATTTTTGTTTGTTAAACTAATTTTTTTTTTTAATTCCTTCTCAAAACGAGAATCGTACGTATTTGAAAACCCGGAATCTCAATTTCCGGATTATTCTTTAAAAAAGAAGCTCTATTTATCAGTTAGTTTTCTTTGCTACCTAAACTTATATACTTTAGCTTTTGTTGTCAACTTGAAATATTGTATATTTGACTTAGCAATAATATTCCTAATTTTATGGAAAATACGACATACAACGAATATACAACGACTTTCAGTATTTCCGTATTAAACAAATTATTCAATCTTCAAATTAAAATTAAAAACTTACAAGACTTTGTCTTATGATTTTAAGGAATTTGATTTGTCTTAAATTTTTGTGAGTTTATATCTTTGTACTAAAATTGATAAGCAACTTTTTCGTGTACTTTAAGTTGTATGTTACGAATTCGCAGCCCAAAGCAAAATTGGTTTGAGTTGCTTTCTTAAAAGAGTTGGTTTATTACTAAAAAAAGCTAAAGAATTCTTAAGCATTTAACTTTATAGTTAAAATAATTTTTAACTTGAGCTATTTGCTAATGGCAATGCCTAAAAGAGTCTCGAAAAATTCGGGACATCTTAGAAAGATATATGTGAGTGTCTGAGTCTAGAATATCTATAATAGTTTTCATAGAGTGCTCTCTAAATCCACCCCCGTTCCTATTTTGCAGCTGCAGGACATGGACAAGCTGCAGAAGGAAGCGGAAATGTACCAGAAGGAGAACGAGCGCCTGCAAGCCGAGGTGCAGCTGATGAAACAGGAGCTGGAGAGCGCGGAGCAGGCGGCCCGGTCCAGCGGCAGGAAGCAGACGCAAATCGGGGAGCTGGTGCAGCGCATCAAGGAGCTGGAGGACCAGCGATCGAGCATCGAGGACGAGACCAGCGAGCTGCGCGAGCAGAACGAACTCCTCGAGTTTCGGATACTCGAGCTGGAAGACGATAGCGATAAGGTAACGAAACGAAAACCACTCAAATCCAGTTTTTGGAACCACTCAGGCGAGTGACTCACGCGGGGGCTCGTTTATGAATGAATCGAGCCATTCATTCGAACCGAACTCGAGTTCGGTTTGAGCCGCGATCAGCGCTTTGGGCCAGCTTCGTGCGCCGCGCACAGTTTCTCAGTTTTGTTTGGCGTCTAAGCCAGCGCGGAAATTGTTTTGGCCCAACAACGGCCTGTCTGTTGCTATTACTGTGTGTTTTGCTTTTCCAATTGAAATTGTTTCAGTGGAGCAGCCGCGGTTAATGGCAAACCCATTACCCTGTGTGTTACCAAACAGCCAGGAATCGATAACTGCGGTTTAACTTTCCAATGGTTAGTGCGTCCGTCCACTTGGAATAGGTTTATGTCACCTCGCATTGCGGATTTCATTGTGATCTGTGCCTGTGCCTGTGCTTGTGTCACTCTGCATTGCCAACTAAGTTTTTGATTGACGCCTACAATTTTACCAATTTTACCTCGCTTCTTGGCCTTATAAACGCTTTGGCCTAGGAGTTGTTTTAGCCAAATCGGAGACGAGCGCTTAAGACGCTGCTTATAAGGGTAGCGCCCTAAGTGGCAGCCATCTACGAATCTTGTTATACTTACGAGTGTTTTGTCATTACTCATAGACAGCCGAAGTCAAATCGAAAAGAGACTTTGTCTGCCCCACACCTTCGAGTTGCCCATTAAATTCCGCGAATTGAGGTATGTTGGGCCTAGGAGTAGGCCAGGGAATTTTAATAAGTTTTAAATATATAATTAAAAGAATGAAGGAAATATTATTGGCCTTTTTACCAATTAAATTACTTGAAAGAATAATGTAAAGAGTATAAAATAGGGTATATATAGTTAGAAGAAAAGGTCTAAGCAACATTAAAGTTATTCAGATTTGTCTAATTTGATAGAAAATGTAATTTATTATATCAGGCAATAATTAAATGTTCAAATTTTATTTGCGTAAGTAACTGAACAAAATGACTAAATATGAGAAAAAAATAGCTAACATTAGTTGTAATATTTCATTAAAAAGAGCAATGACTAAAATAATACATATTAAACCCTAAAAAGTTTAGATTTAGCCACAAATTAATAATTTGACCGCACAGGTGTGTTTTCTACATTGGCTGGCAGAGGTTAGGCAGGGAAATTTGCTGACTCGCAAAGCTTTACTGTTGTTATAATCTCTTAAAAAACCAATAATTCAATTTAATAAATAATAAATATTTCGTCTACTTCCATGCCCTAAAAAGATATTATGAATAGATTAAATTAAAGTCGCTCTGTATAACTTCTTTAATTATATATGTTGATTCAATGCGGAATATTATTTGATTGATTTCCTTGAGCAATTTAGGTTTCTTTTAATAATTACTTACTTATTCTACATTTATTACAACATCAGAATAACTAATTACCCCAGTATAATAGAAATAGCTAAAATAACTTAACTTAGCTAGAGGATATCCATAGGTCGGGGCCCTGTCCGTGTCTCAAGTCTGTTGTTATTCAGTTTCGGTACGTTTAATTTCTAGAGCCAAGCCAGTACCAGCGAAGTCGTTCAGCTTGAAAATCCAATTCACTCGCCTAATTGCAATAACCCAAAGTAATTATGCGAACAACTGGCAAAGTGAAATTAGTCGGTGCTCGCTCGGCGTGTGTGTGCATTTGCGAGGGAGCCAGCGTCTGAAGCGGAGCATTAATTCCATGCTAATTCTTGCCAACTAACTGTTGATCAGTTTATAATATATTCAATCTCTGTGTTCTCGATTCGGCTCGCGACAGATGGAGAGCACTTGCGAGGGCCATTGCCAGCGGCTGCAGGATCTGCTGGAGCAGTCCTCGGCCCAGGATCTGGAGGATCGGGAGAAGCGGTGCCTGCAGCAGTTGCTGCAGTGTGTCCAGCAACTGGATCTGGATGCTATGATGCCGGGCGATCAGGTAAATATAAAATAAGATCTTAAGATCATAATCATCCTCAAGATCATTAGCTTTGTAATTTTAATTAAACATCTTCCGATGTGATCACTTGTCTTAGTTTTTTTTTTTAATAATATTTAAAGCTAAGAATTGTAATGATTTAATCATTTACACTATTTAGAGAGAAATCCATTTCAATTCAAGAATATTTCTTCTCAGTTTTGGTGTGACTTTGTTTTATCTCTAAGTAAAAAAAGTTAGAAAGTCCGTTCTCAAAATGAGAATAGAACGTATTTGAGAACGCGGTATCTCAATTTCCGAAAGCCATAATTCTCTCTGTGTATAAATAATTGTATAGTAATTTTTGAAATTTTTTCTAAGCCAGCCCGGTCCTATTTGTCAGTTTAAGCTGGCATTCGTAGAATTTGTTGCGATTATATACAATCTATATACATATAGATATATAGACCAACACGGATATCCCAGTTATTCCCACACTTTTGCTTGTTTTTATCATTTCGGACACCGATATCGGTAATTGGCGCGCAAAAATTCAAGTTTTATATTTGTTTCTGTTCCTTCCCAGAACCAGAACGCCCGGCGGCAGAGCAGCCACACCCCGAGTCACACAAGTCACAGCCACAGCCACAGCAGTCACAACAGGATCGTGGCCACGGTGCAGCCGTACAGCAACTGTGCCACGCCCTCGACCCCGCCCACGCCCAGCAAGAGGCACTGCAGCCAGGTGAGCTCGTGGCAGAGCAGCAGCCTCAGCGAGAGCGGAGTGTTCGTGGAGTGCGACCTTGCCCCGCTGACGCCGACGCACTCGCAGGGCCACCCGCACCTGCAGTTCTACCAGGAGCGGCTGGAGCAGCTGGAGGGGAAGCTGCTGGTCTACGAGAGCAGCGGCGACGCCCAGGTCCGTCACCTGGCCCAGCGTCTGCAGCGGGAACTGCAGCTGGAGAAGGATCTCAAGGAGCTGGGCGACCGGGTGGATCAGCTGATCGAGCAGAACGCCCAGTTGGACGAGGCCAAGTGCGAGTTCGAGGAGGCGGAGAACGACACGCGGCTCCACCTGCAGCGCAACGAGGTGGAACTGGAGATCCTGCGCCAGCGCAACGTAGAGTTGGAGTTTGGCAAGGAGGCGTTGGGTGCCAAGTACAAGGACTGCCGCGCCGAGGTCATCATCCTGCGCGAGGATCTCGCCGCAGCCGAGACCCAATTGGAGCATCTGCAGTCGGAGCGCAAGCAGGCCCGCAAGGAGCTGCAGGATCTTCGCCAGTCCCTGCCACTACTGCTGATCTTTCGGCTGCTGTCGCTGGCCAAGATGGGCAACAACATGTCCAGCCCACAGAACAGTCCCCGGCTCACCTCGGGCTACAACGCCCAGGGAGCTGAGGGCATCGGCACCAAGCTGCACTCGCCGGCCTTTGGCCTGAGCCAGGCGGGATACCACGATGCGGTTGAGGGTCGGGAGGCCGTGTACCTCAAGGAGGAGGTCAAGAGCCTGCGCAGCCAGCTCAAGGAGCTGAATGCCCGGCACTACGAGGCCATGGAGACGGCCGACTCGCACTGGGTCGACCTGGAGCATCAGTACAAGGAGCGCGAGGAGGCCTGCCGGGCCAAGGAGGCCAGTCTCAAGCAGAAGATAGCCCAGCTGCAGGACTGCCTGCGCGAGGACTCCCGGGCGGCGGCCGAGAAGATCCAGCAGCTGGAGGAGGCCGAGCAGGGTCTGAAGACCTGCCTGGTCCGCCTGACCAAGGAGCACCGCGATCTCCTCACCGAGAACAGCACGCTGCAGACCAGCATGGAGAGCCTAATGCTCAAGATGGATATGGAGACGGAGCACAAAATGCCGCTCACCGAGGCCCTAGAGAACGAGAGGCGGCGCAGCCAGGCGCTGGTGGACGACCTGAACTTTGCCAAGAAGGTGCAGCAGAACACCGAGGACCAGCTGCGGCAGGAGACGGACGCGCTGCGCCACCAGATCTTCGACATCAAGAAGGAGTACATGCACATCGAGGTGACCAATAGCGAGCTGAAGGAGGAGGTGGGCACGCTGGAGAACAAGATCCGCCAGATGGAGACGCAGATGAAGGACTCCGAGGAGCGGGCGCGCTGCCTGGAGGACGAGCTGCGCACCAAGGACGAGCAGTGCCAGATAATGGAGCGCAAGCTGGGCGTCATACCCGAGGGCTTCAGCCTGGCCGACGAGCTCTACGACAATCCGGCCAAGCGGGCCAAGAAGGATGTGGTGCCGGACCTGCAGACGGCCAGCCAGGGACTGGGCTTAGCCCTGCTCGATCTGGAGGTAAGTGGGAAATCTTCATCATTATTTTTACCCATAATAACTTGGTCTGTGTTTTCACAGCGTCGCGAGAGAGAGCTGCCCACCCACAAGGAGTTCCAGGCGATCGCGTGCAGCGTCAAGCATCTGGCGGACACCCTCCTCTCCCAGAGTCCGTCCGAGGTGAGTCTACTGCGCAAGTCGGCTGGAACCGATTCGAAAACTAGCTGGGTTTCGGCCCACGATGAGACAAGGCCCAGTGGGGAAGATCAGGAGAGTCAAGCCAGTCCGGATAGTGAAGTCTCTCAAGCTAATCCCGAGACTGAAGCCTTTCAAAACATTCCAGAGACGGATGTCTCTCAATTTCAAGCTAATCCAGAGACTGAAGTCTCTCAGACTAATCCTGAGATTCAAGTCCCTCAAGCTATTCCAGAGATTCAAGTCTCTCAAGCTATCCCATCAAGTCAGGAGAGTGAAGTGATGCTTAGCCTTATGACAACTAGTCAGTCAATTATCCAAAGATTATCAGCCCGCCGCAAGGGCTTCAGGGTGACCAGGTTTCGGCGAACGTTTGGCACTTCCAGCGGCCACGCGAATCTCCAGGTCCAGGGGAATGCCGAGCAGAGCATTGCAGATGTTTCTCAGGCTGTTACAGAAAGTGAAGTCTCTCAAGGTGTTCCGGAGGGTGAAGTCTATCACGCCATTCCGGACAGTCAGGATAGTGAAGTGATGTTTAGCCTAAACTCAACAAGTCAGTCATCCTCATTCAAGATCGAGGACAAATCCGGACAAAACCTTGACGGATCCAGCAGCCAAGACCTTGGAACTGCCACCCAGCCAGCTGACAGCAAGGAGAACTTCTGCGAGGTCGCATCGTCGCAGGGTACGGAAAATGGAAATGATGAGGAAGCGTCGCCCATGATGGAGGAAGCGTCGCCCATGATGGAGGAACCTACGAAGGCACTGCAAATTCCGCTTCCTCGACGTCGCACCATGCTCCGGCGCTTCATCTATCGGCGCATCTACCGTGGTCGAATGCTTGTTGGCTGCGCGAAGAGATCTTTGGCGTTCTCCCTCCACCAGAGCCCCTCCTGCAACAGTTTCTACTCGGCGGCCTCCGTGCACACCGTTCATTCGGCCAGATCTGGAATCTCCCTGGAATCGCAGCACGCCGGCGTGCTCAATCTGGAATGGGAGCGGGTGTCCACAGTGTCCTTTGCCCAGACCGATGCGGTCAGCACTGTGGAGGCGGAGATACAGGTCGCTGTGGAAAGCCGCGAGCAGGAGGTACAGGTCCAGCCGGAGACCACAGAGTGTGGCTCGCAGGTAGACCTGGGCGTGGAGCAGCGCATGCTCCTGATGCCGCTGCGAACCCGCTGCTTTGTGAATCTCGTCCAGAACGCTGTGGACACCGGCTTCGATCTGGCCGGCTTCCGAGCGCGCCTCATTCAGATGTGGGAGTGCGATGAGGACTTCCGCGAGAACCTGGAGCGCATGCAGGACATGTGGACGGAGAAGGAGCCCAAGGGGTGGGTGGAGAGCTATGAGGGATTCGTGGCTGTCCTGGGCTGTGTGCGTAGCCTGAAGCTGGCCGTAAGGCCCGCATCGTCGGCCCTGCTGGAGGAGATAGAGCAGCGCATCAATGCCCGTATGGTGCTGTTCCACAACCAGAAGATGGACTCGGAGCTCTGCTGCACCGTCTTTTATCCCGTAGAGCGCCACCACTCGGTGTTCTTCAACATCTCCAAGTGAGGCCCCACTTCGAGCCCCTTTCATGTCCCTCCTAAGATGAAATTGTACATAAGTGTAAATTACCGAGTGGATTGCTTGTTACTATTAGTTGAGAGCTTAACATCTCTGGTTGGAATCAATACATATATGTGGAATTAGTTATAGTTATTGATCGATTAAGTGTGTTTTTATTTAATTTATTTAATAATGGAGGATATGTAAGTTTGGAATTGGAACTCGTTGCTAAAGTGTCAAACTCAAATATCTCGACGTTTGCCCGCTCTGGCCTAGTTTTCATTTTCCGCATTTTGTTGTCTTGTCGTCTATACTCGTCGTCTATACTCGTCGTCTATACTTGTCGTCTTTACTCGTCTTTACTCGTCTTCTGCACTCGTCTTCCTTACTCGTCGGTTTTCCTTGTCGTCTTTACTCGTTGTTTTTACATGTCATCTTTTTTCGTCGTATGTACCTGTCTTCTTTTCTAGTCGTCTTTCTCGTCTTTACTTGCCGTCTTTACTCGTCCTCTTTTCTCGCCTTCTGTACTCGTCGTCCTTACTCGTCGCCTTAATCTTCGTTCACTCTCTCGTCTCAATGCTTGATATCTAGGATCTAGTTTGCCTTGAACTTTGCTTAACCCATTATGTAGAATCAGTTGTCGTATCATCAGTTGGCACATTTCTTTCTCAGATTTCTTTTTCTAAATTCGTAACTCGTAAAAATGAATAGTAAGAGTATAGACGTGGACACCTTCTTCGACTGCCGGAGTGACGGTGAAGAGGAGGCGACAAGCGAGTTGGCAGTGGGCCACGGCGACGAGGTGGTCTGCAAGGAGGCTCCACGGTTCGATGATCCCGTGCAGATTCGTGCCGTTTTAGAACGGGCTGCCACAGCCACTCAGCGGCTGTTGCGGTGCTATGGTGGCAACGAGTCTCCGGGCCCCCGCCCGTCGATGATGCGCTTCTATCCAGCGACTCTGGAGGTGAGCGCCCGGCTGCACACGGACGACCATTGCCCGTGTCCCAAGGACAGGCAGTGCAAGCTGCGCGGTGACCCGGTGACCCTCAAGCTACCCATCGAGCTGAATCCGGAGAGCGGGCAGGTCAAAGTGAACATCTTCCAGCCAAAGTCGATGTCCACCGTCTGCGGCTGCAGTGCGTCCGGTGATAGGAAGACGTCCAAGCACCGAGAGTCCAGCCGCCGAAGTGTGCGATGGTGCAGCAGGGAGGAGCTTTGTCCTGAATGTCAGAAGCGCCACAGTGATAATTGTCCTTGTTCGAACTCCAACTGATGGCTTCTCTTGATTAAATATTTATAATCAAAATTATGGAATTTCTAAAATACTGCGTTCGGTTTAGTAAGGGATTCGCTTGTTTTAAGTCTTTCGATTGTTTTTTGCCCAATTTTCAGAACGAAAAAGGTTTTTCACATATCTATAGTCTTGAATTTGATAAAAAGTTAATATATATATAAACAATATATTTGTGCGAAATTTTCAACCTTAAAAATGTATGTGAAATTCCTCTGATGGTTAGTCGAGTCTCGAATCGTGGTTACAAAATGGATCAATTTTTTTGCGACAACCTTTCTTTAGAGTCTAAAGTTAAACTGGGATTAAATCCCAGTGGGGATTTATAGGAATTATATGCAGCTCATGCGGGAAATTTGATAGAAATATTTAAATAATAAATCTGTGTTCTTGCATTAAGAAATGTGTGGGCATCAATATTTCTAAAAATCAAATGTTACGACCCTGCCTCGAACTCGGGTCCATCAGATTCATAGTCCAGCACCCTACTTATTGCTCCACGCATGCAAATCAAACTGCAATGTCGAAAACTTGAATAGACCATGATGATGTTCCTGCACAAGCTGATCACTGGACGCATCAACTCGTCTCACCTTCTTGGCCAAATTCAATTCGCCATACCTATAAGGCCGTCTCGTAATTTTAGGCCTATTGCCTTGCAGCTTTGCAAATCTAACTTTGAAATTCATGATCCTGATCGCGTTTTATGTTCGTCGTACAATGATCTGTACTTTTTGTTATATGTTGAAATGTCCCTTGAGTTTAATGTAAATAATATTATTACACATTTGTCTTTGCCTCCGCCCACTTGATGTGAGTCGGAGCATATCAATAAAAATTACTTCAAATTGGGCGGATATTTGCTATTGAAATAAATAAATAAATAAATAAATTTTTCTACTCGCTTTGGTCAGTCAAGTAGGCCAGGCATCCAAGTAGTCCGTTCTCAGCTGTCAGGTGTCAGGCGTTGGACTTGCACCCGACCCGATTACCATTAGTTTAGAAACAATTGAGCCGGCAGCACACACTTAAAAATTTAATGTGACTTCAGAACTTGTTTTGGGGAAACAGTTCGAGCCGTTCTAGAACCATGGAAGATGAATCCGACAACCCGTTCGGCGGTAGCGAGGCGGCTACCAGTGGCGTTATCACAGCCGCTGCCACCGCCGATCCCAGCGCGGCTACCATCGTGGCTACCAGTGCCTCGCGCGGTCGCTTTTCGCATCCGAGCAGTGTGACGCTCTCCCGGAGCCTGGGCATCGAGTCCACGCGCCTGCTCTTCATGGGCAATAACTTCCGTGAGGGGCGCAACGAGCAGGAGGTCTTCTACGACTGCGAGGACTCGCCTTTGGAGGGCCGGAGTGCCCGGAGTGTCCCCGGGGTCGGAACCGGGACCAGTCGTTGCAATTTCGATGACCCGGCGGCGATACGAGAAGCCCTGGAACGGGCGGCCAACGCCACTCAGATGCTGCTGACGAACTTCGACAAGGCCGGCGGCTGGAATTCGCCATGTACCGTCACCCTGGAGCTTACCGCCCGCCTGGTGGACCCGAAGAAAGGCCGCACCGCCTGTCCGATGCACGGAAAGCCGGTGACCGTCCAGATGCCGTTGGAGTTCAATCCGCAGAGCGGCAAGATAGGCCCCTGCCAGCAGCAGCAGAGAAAGAAGCCGACGCCCAAGGCCCACAAGCCGTCCATCTGCCAGTGCCGCTCCCAGCAGTCGATGCCCGCGAGGACGCCGAAGCCCACCACAGGTAAATCCGCCAGCGAACAGTTTGTCCCCTGCGACTCCATGCTTGACGATCGATCGCGATCCGCCATCTTCTTGGGCAGCTGCGGCGACTCCTCGCGCTCCTTTCGCTGCCACAACGCCACGTGCCGGGACCGATACGATCCTGAGGCTCGCGAGATCATCTCTATATGCTATCTGCCGGTGCCTGAACCGGAGCCAGAGTCAGAGCCAGAGGAAGTAGTCGTTCCAGCGCCTCCAGTGAAGGCAGTGGAGCCTGTCGTAGAGGAACCCACCCACGTGACCATCCCCGCGCCAGACACCGAGCCCGAGTACGAGACGGAGGAGTCGTCCAGTGTGGCTTCCGAGGTCGTGGAGGAAGTGCAAATGGCAGCGACGCCGCTGCAGTCGGAGGAGCCACCGGAGAGTAAGGAGCCGTCTGTGAGCAAGCGGTACTTTCTGGCTCTGCCACAGAACAAGGACTTCTCCAACTGCTCGCCCTGCCGCTTCGACCCGAGTCCGATCATGGACGAGGAGGGCAACGTCTTCTGTCCGGGCAACTGCGGCTGCTGCATGTGTCCGTGGATGAAGCGCTCCCTCGCCACCAACTGGGAGCACACCAACGTGAAGGTGTGCCGCTGCGTCCAACGCGGCACGATCTTCACCAAGTTCGAGGACCGCGAGGTCTGCAGCCAGACCTCCTACTTCGACTTCTGTCCGTGCCGGGAGAAGGCGGAGGCCAAGTATCTGGAGCTCTACCACCGCGAGATGTGGAGTCAGAAGGATGGGCTACGCGGCCGGGAGATCCGGCTGTCGGAGATCAGGGAACTGCTCGTACCAGTGACGCACCCCATCGAATAAAATGTGTTTGCCCTTCGAAATTCGAAATTCGAAACGCCTGTGTTCTAGTTATCGGTTAACGGTTATCGGTTATCGGTTATCGAGTCCTCAATGCCGTAAGCGACGAGAATAACGTAAGCGACGTAGACGTAGTAACTGTTGTTCCTTGATGGCTTTATTGATGTTTCCATTAATCCGTTTAATTCTTGGATTTATGTTGTAGCTCTTGCTTGGAAGAGTTTCTATGTTCTTGGAGCTATTTGACCTTTTCTGATCTTTTATGTATAACTACCTTGCTTACGTACTTGAGCAATTAACAATTTCCGGATTACGATGTTCTCTCGATATACATATTTACGGTTACGTTATCCGCTGTTAATGCATAATTTCCTTATTTCCAGTGGTTTTTTTTCATTTAAAATCTTTTCTCAACCGTCTTTCTATATTTTTTCCCCTCCCCAGAATGCCCGGCTCTGATGTACGTGCAGGACGAGCGACATTCCGACAGCGACCCCAATTCCCGCCACCAGCAGACCGAGCAATCCTACCTGAAAGACCACTGGAAGCCCAAGTCGAAGTCCAGACCACAGTCCCAGACCACAGAACCCGATGATCCGCGCGCCAAGCCCTCGCAGACGGAGAGCTCCTGGTTGCAAGAACACCACAGGCCCAAAAAATCGAAGGAGGCCTCAGACCCTGACCAGGGACCATCCTGCTCATGCCACCCGAAGCGGTCTAAGTCCGCGGATCCGCCGCCAGTCAAGACCCACGTGTGCACGTGCCGCTCGAAAGCCCAGCCGTGCGGGGTGCCCACCCAAACGTCCAAGCAGGAGTCCAGGCAGGAGTCCAGGCAGGAGTCTAGGCAAGGGTGGGAATCCATACAGGAGTCCAGGCAGGAGCCCTGCTCTGTGAAGACATCGATCACGGGCTCCAATACGGCCAGGACCTCGTTCAAGAGTGCGCTGACCGACTGCACCAAGGAGCTCCTCGATCCCTGCTCCTGTGGCACCCCTAAGGATTATCCCTACTGGGCTGGGCAGAGCAATGTGGTCGGCCCATCCTACAGCAAGGCGATGGATCCCAGCATGTCGAAGGGCACCGCCCCCTCGTTTCAGAGCACACGCACCTTTGCCCCCATCAGCGAGCCGAGGTCCGGAGCCAAGCCATGTCGTTCCAAGAGCCTGGCCAGTATTCCAGAGAGCAGCAGGGCGAATACACGTAACCGGAGCGCCATGACTTGGCTGTCCGCCCTAAAGGATCCCGACAGCGAGGACTGGTGTAGCCAGAGATGCAGCGAGAAAAAGATTCCCAAGGAGCCCTCGATCTCCTGCCCGCCGAGTCAGGCCAACTATCGCAGCGTTGCCTCGCGACCTCCCTACCACGAGTCCTCCTTTGGCGTGGACTACGAGACCTCGGCCACCACGCGATCCCAGTCGGTGGTGGGCAAGATCACCTGCCTGTGCCCCTCGGACGAGAAGCTAGTGGCACCGCCGCCCAAGGGCCGTGGGCCCAAGATGTCGGATGTCAGGCCCACCCATAGATGCACTTGCGAGACGGACTTCAAGGATGCGGATGGCTCGTCGGAGGACAGGGTTCAGCCCTGCACCTCCGCCAGGATTCAGCACCCATCCGGCTTCTCGGAACATACCGAGACCTCCTTGCGGGTACCGAAGAGGGTCAGCCTGACGCCCGCCGAGGGCACATTCTGCGACTGCCGCTCCTCGTCCGGCAGTCGCTGCTCGTCCTGTACGTCTTGCATGCCACGGAGGTCTGACCCCATCCTGACCAGCCTACACTCCCACCGGAGCCTCTCCGGCGGCAGTTGTCTGTGCAACGGTGACGAACCGGCCCCCGAGGACCTCTCGCAGTCGCCCTGTGTCCTCGGGGACTGTCAGTGCTTCAAGGACGCAGCCGAGGACGAGCAGGTGGGCAGCTGTCGGCCGCAGGGCAGCGGCTTCAAGTCCCCCGAAGATCCCTGCAGCTGCCGGCCGCAGGGCAGTGGCTTCAAGACCCCCGAAGATCCCTGCGGGTCCATCAGCATGGCATGCGCCACGCGCAAGCAGCGCGTCCTCCGATTGATCGAGGACCTGAGCGCGCCGAGCGGCTGCGACTGCGGCACAAGCCGCCCCTGCAAGATCCAGCAGCTGTTCCGCGAACTGACGCTCCTCCTGCGTTCCGAGAGCGAGAGGGCAGAGGCTCCGACGGAGGAAAAACCCTGCCCGCCGCCCGTGTCCTTCGACGAGTGCTGTGCCGCCCAGCATGGCGGTCAGGGAGAGGAGGAGGAGCGGCCCATGTCCAAGAAGGAGATGCAGCGCGTCGAGTGCTTCCACCAGCTGGAGGAGTACCTGCGCAGGTGCTTCCTGCCGCCGCCCGAGCCCCAGGTGCCGCAGTCTGATATTTACGGCTTCGAGCACGACCCGGACTTCGCGCCCGATGTCGTGAGAGAGCGGAAGCTCCCGCGTCGCTCCTCCGTCCAGTTCCACGATGCCGCAGACGAGCAGGGCCCACCCTGTACGTGCTGCACGGATGGGGAAGTCTTCCAGGACTGCGAGGAAGAGGGCGAAGATGGTGAGGCGGCCGAGAAACCTGGTGATGAGGAAGCCGGCGGCAAGGAAGCCGGCGGCAAGGAAGCCGGCGAAAAGGAAGCCGGCGAAGAGGAAGCCGGCGAAAAGGACCCCTGTAAATGTTGCGTCGACGATCTGTGCGATAAGCTGAGAGACTTCATCGGCAAGGAGCTGCAGGAGATCGAGGCCACTGCGAAGGGCAATGAGCTGGAGGACAAGACCACCGAGTTGCTCCTGAAGGAGCTGTGCGAGGGCTCCACGATCATGGTGCCCTCAAGAGCGGAGCCCCCACCGAAGCCCTGCGAGAAGGAGAAGCCCGACCTGATCATCTGTCCCTATGCGGGCATGGAAGCGTGCCAGCCCTGGAACATGCTCAAACAAGACGCGCCGCTCTATCCGTACAGCCTTCCCTTTGATCCGTGCGTGGAGAAGGACCCCACTGAGGAGTCCAGCGCCGGTGAGCCCCGGGGGCTCCTGCCCCCCGGACCCCTGTCGCCCGAGGTGAGGACGCTGTGCGAGCAGCTCATTCGCAAGGCGCTTAAGGACTGCGGACTGTGCCCAGGCCCCAGTAACGAGACCATCACCCACTCCTGCGAGGAGTGTCCCGAGGACGAGTGCTGTGAGCTCGAGGGCGCCGAAGAGTGCCAGGAGGAGGAGTGCGCCGGGGGCGATGTGGGATGCCTCTGCTGCCACTGTCGCGCCCTCATCTGCGACAACGAGTGCAAGACGGTGACCGACACCCTGCGCGGGGCCGCCTGCGATCCACTATGCGAGATGGTGAGTGACCCAGGTCTGAGGATCTAGCCTTTGATCAAGTCTTAATCCTTCGTTCTTCCGTTTCAGAAATACTTCATTGACTCGATGATCATCGATCTGCATGCCATGGACTGTGTGCTGGGCTCCAAGCAAGCCAAGCCCAAGGTAGGCGCTTCACCAAAGGAACTTGAATAATCTCCTTACTAATTTCTATATTATATTCTCTAGGATATAAGGGCCAATGATGCCAGCAAGAGTCCCAAGGAGAGCTTCCCGGTCACGATTTCCAATGTCACCAGTTTGGGTTGCTCCTCTCTATTCATCCAGTGGGACGTGGCGGACTGTCGTGCTATAGCGGGTTACGAGGTAGGGATTGATTCCATCTCACAAGCAGAATATCCCTCTAATCATTTCATTGTCCCCTCTCAGATTTACGTGGACGGCCATTTGACCAACAGATTCTATAGCTTCCGGCACCAGGCCGGTGTGGTGACCAACGTGGACGTGACCAATCCCCATCAGATTGTGCTCCGCGCCCAGGCTGTGGGCCAGGAGTTTGCCGGCGAGGGTCCTGGGCGAGCCAACGAGTGCGGCTGCCAGGCGGTGCAACCCGCCCATCCGGAGATGGCGGCCGGGGCCGAGAGGCCCTGGTGCCCCAGTGTCTACTACTACGATCCCAACGCCTCGGAGGCAGGCGTACAGTGCTAGTCAAAAATCATTATCATACATAATTATGTCGAATATGGAGTATCGTCAGAGAGGAGGGGAGATACCACATTTATCCGGACAAAGGAGCGAGCCTCCCTCACATTTTAGCTATGTACATATAGTGTTTGTTAGACGTTGTGTTGCCGGGGATGCACTGCATCCCGGCCGGAGGATGAAATTACCTGTACGTAGTGCTTTACATAGTGCCTTAAATTTTAGTCTAGCTCGTAAGCAGAGATCAATGCATTGTAAAGGAATTGAAAGCAGATTTATCCATTCAGATGGACGCACGTGTTAGTTGACAACAAAACCAAATGCACTTTGAATAAAAAATGAATCTCATTGTTCGAGATACCACAAGTTGCTGTGCAGTGTATTTATTACATTCTACAGTGTATGGTTGATTCTTTATTTAATGAATTGTAAATATGATTTTATAATATTTTTAATTGGATATTTTAATGCTTTGTTGTCGGGAATCGAAAGTTAACAAGTTTTTATAGATTATTTAACAGGTAGGTGAAGACATCTCCTCTCAATTAACATCACCAGGCGATTCGATTTAACCATGTCCGACTTATCAAAACTTAATTACAATTAATTACAATTGGATCCATTATTGCTTTCCTAGCAAAATCTTCTTGCCGAACCCAGGTCAGGCCGGAAAAATACTCATTTCATGAGCTGTAAGGCCTCTTCAATAAAAATTGATAATGTTACATGTTTATTGCTTAATATAAGTTATTATTTTAATAATTTAGTTTTTATATAATTTATTTTTCAATTACAAACCTTCCTTTAGTAAGAAATATAACTTGCAATCCTAGTTCATTGCTAAAGTAGTTCGTTTATTTTTTACTTGTTTGCCTTAAAAAACCTATTTTTCTTTTTTTGGAAAATCTTCTGATGTCTGGCGGGAAAGGAGGTGGCAAGGGGGGAGGGGGTGGAGGAGGGGGAGGAGGACGTGGTGGAAAAGGCGGCGATGGAGGCGGAAAAAATGGAGGCCGCGGTGGAGGCGAAAAATCAGAGAAAGAAAATTCTGGAGAAGCCAAAAACCAAAAGGAGGACGAATCCAAGAGTAATCCAAGAGACGGGAAAGATGGACAGTCTGGACGAGGAGGCGATGGGGGCGGCAAAAATGGAGGCCGCGGTGGAGGCGCAAAGTCAGAGAAGGAAAATTCAGGCGAAGCCAAAAACAAAAAGGAGGAAACTCAAAATGAATCCAAGAGTAACCCAAAAGACGGGAAAGATGGAGAACCGGGAGGCAGTGGTCGAGGTGGACGTGGTGGCGATGGAGGTGGAACTGGTGGACGTGGTGGCGATGGAGGAGGCAAAAAATCCAAAGATGGCGATGACAAGGAAAACAAAAATACTAAATAGTTAAATATATTTCTCGGACCTTTGAAAGAAAGTTATTATTATAAATTCGAATTATTTAGATGGCTTAAAACGGGCCTCCAAGTCGGTTAATATGAAGGAACAAGTGCCGTCAACGTAGGTTGCCTTAACGGTCTCATCCTCGATGGTGGCCAAGATTATGAACTTGGTTTCAGGGTACTGCAAATTCATAAATGATGGCCAACATTATACCATATAAAAATTTAGAATATAAAATAAAATACCTCTTTGGGTGCCAGATCATTGCCACGCCCCGGATACCAAAGATCGTGGGCTTTTAGGTAGGATACCAGGAGTGTTTTCCATTTCCAATAATTTTTGGAGCCGTGCAGCTTGGGTATGGCACTAAAATCTAACTCCAGGGGAACCATTGCCCTCCGCTGCGTTACAGGTACTGATTAATACAACAGATGAAACTGCCGGCGTTGATAAGAGAAGCTTTTCTAATCTTATACTTTTTTTTAACTTCAATGAGTTCATTTGGTAGCGGTAAGATTATCCGTGAGTAAACTATTATAAAGGAAAAGTAGTAATCACCGAACATAGTAGAGTAAGTACTTCTTTCTCTTTACCTTTCCCTATTATCAGATTCTAATATTAAACAAAACATTCTTGCTAGTTTTTAAGACCATACATTCAAAGAGGAATAGAAAAAATATGAGCTAATACAGCGGGTATATAATAAATGTAATAAAATGTACTTCAAATTTGTAGAATATTTCAGGGCTGCTATCAAATTCACAGTCTGGATTAATCATAATCGCTCTTAATGCTGGCCAATGCTAGGACTTTAGGGGTTTCCCTTTTTGTGGGCTCTAAAAGAAAAAAATTGAGCTTTAACTCTAACTAACTCAAGGTCATAATCGACTTAATTTCTCATAAGTAAATCAAGACTCGATTATATGCCAAGATCACACACAGATCTTATTACATAAAATGTATAAATAATATGTAAACTTACCTCCTTGGGTTCGAAAGAATATCCCACTGATAGTAATTTTCAGACCATTTAGTTTGGGATTAGCTGAAAAGTTTTAGCTTACCAGTTTTAATTTTAATAGATATTGTGTACGGTTTGGGTGTTAAGCTCGAAGTCGACTACAGAAGCCTTAACCAAATTAATTATCGGAGAGGCAGCGAAAACAAAATCTCTTTTGGGTAAATTGAGATGTGGCCAGAAAATAAAAATAGAAACCTGATCAATGATCAAATACAGAATATATTTTTTTCGGCCTGTTTATAAGGTATTCCTAAAAGTGAATCTCTAACTATATGGTCCGAAGCGGCTCTCCAAATTTTGGAATATGTACGAGCAAGTTTGGTCATCGTAGGCCGGCTCAATCTTATCGCCCTCGACACTGGCCAAAATCAGGAATTTGGTTTGGGGGCACTGTTAAAATATAATGCAAAAATAAGTAGGTGATTAGTTAACAAAAAACGGGATTAAGAACATGATTCGCTTGCTAAAATTGTTGAAAAACGATACTTTAGAGTAGATTATAGTTCAAAACTCATTAAATTTGACGTTTGTTATTGCCGAGTTAAAGTTTAAAATGTATTTCTTTATTTCGCTTTATTCTAGTAACAATTTTAACCAAGAATCCAATATAAATGCTCCCTCACGGAAGCTCTTTAACACTTGGTCTGATAGTAAATAAATAAATTAATTTTAAACTAATTTAGACTTAATAAATTCATAATATTTATTAAATTAATAAATTATAGTGTTACCTCCTTGGGTTCGTTGTGCTTCCACAGCTCGTTGGCCTCGAGATAGGTCTTCAGAAGGATGCGCCACTGCCAATAGTTTTGCTTGCCATGCAGTCTGGGAATGGCCCTAAAATCCAGCTCCAGGTGACCCATTTCGTTCCACTTCGAGGGACGGACTGATTAACGGCGACAAAGTTAACGCTGCACCCGATATCGAAAGCTCGAAAGCTCTTGCTATCTGGGCGGGACTTAACATTCGTTCGGCCATATTAACAGCTCTAGTCGGGGGTTTAGTATTTTAGATCGAACGGAATGTGGCGGGGCGTTAGTCATTAAGCAAACTTTAGCGCCAACTTGCCAACCGATTTCCAAAGGGGAGGTGTTCCTCGAAAATATGCACAATGTTCTCATGCGGAAAGTGTCAAACTTGAATCGACTTCAAATTATTCGCAATTAAACCATTAAGTTATTAGAATCAAATTTAATGGGTTACAAAAAAAATGTGGAGCAGCAGCGAAAATTGTTTGTTAACAATGGGAACATTCAGTGAAATGGAATTATCGAACCACAAAGCTGTCAACACAGCGCATCCGAAACTACGATTTATTTAGTGCTTTACACAAATGCCCTTTCCAGCCTGGGTTTCGGTAACTGGATACTGGTATTATGTTCAAACTTGGAATATAAGTTTAGCTTACAAAAGTTTACGTATGGTTTCTTGAGTAAATTTTATTTTTCTAGAAATAAATAAATCAAAGCGCGACTTTATGCCAAAAACACTCCCAAATCATAGTCATAGAGAAGCAGCAGGCTTTGATATACAGCTGTTTCTGACATTAGCAGTGTCATCATCAGTACAAAATTGCTGACTGACCTTTATATTTAGCGGAAACTAGATCCAGTTCTACGGCTATGACACTGTATTATCAATATCAATATTTAGAGTTTTCATAAGAATTTTTAAAAAGGCAACCACATTAGTGGTTTTGATTAATTATTTAATTTTAAATGCGACTACGGTCTCACAAAAACAAAAACAATAATGTTTAGTTCAGTGTCATACCTGCATAAGGAAATGTAGTGCAACGAAAGTGTTACTTGCTCGGTCTAAAGTTCTAGTCCTAGCTTTCAACAATGACAAAAGAATATTTTAATGTTTTGACTTCCAAAAAGTTTTGTCCTAAAATTAAGTAAACCATCTATATTACTTGTATTTATTTTATATATTTCCAAACTTTCAGTATAAGGTTTAGGTCTCTTAAATTAAACTAATCATAACATAAAATTTCAAATTAGTTTAGTTTCCCAAATGGAAGTTTATTAACAATCTCAACTTAAATTTCTTGATTTCATAGATTTAAAAACCCACTTTGTTATAGGTCCCCAAACAATTTTCTGCTGATTTGAATCAACATATTATGTTCTATCCAATTTCAGGGTAATCTAACTTCGTGGGACAGCAGCAATGCCTTTTCCCACTAATTCGCTTTTTATGATTGCTCGTTTTTTTTGCTGCTCTATGCAGGGCGGGAAATCCCTGAGCTGAGGAGGCCATTCGTCAGGCAATTTAATGGCGGAATTATGGGCAGGCCACCGCTATATAGCCCACCGGAGCAGCGCCGTCTCGATTTAGTTCTCGCTGGCCATGACTCACTATCGGTTCGGTCGGGTGTGGTGGCTGCCAGTGCTGCAGTGCCTCTGCATCGGTGCTCACGCCTGGAGCTTTGGTCCTGCCCAGTCGGAAGCCGGTCAGGATGAGCCAGGAGTGCCGCAGCCCAGCGACGTGGCGAGCACCGCGAATCACACAAGTAAGTGGCCTTCCCAGGCTGTCTTTGGGGATGGAGTTTGATCCTCTGTCAGTTCTCACCAGGCAGCTGATCGTGGGCACCCTGGTGCCACCCCAAGTGCCGCCGGGCACCTGGCCCCCGGTGCCTTCCATTGTCAACCCGGGCACTCCCAGCTATTGTCAGTGTGTGCCTCCCGGATCCTGTGCGAATCCCATACCCACTGTGCCCAGCGATGGCAGCGGTCAGTTGGACATCAGGATCGTAAATAATGGAGCGTTTGTAAGCAGGCTCTGAAGATTTGAATTTTTTAAAATATAATTACTGGTAATCCTTGCAGCCCTCTCTTCCGAGCACCCCGGCCTCGCTGACCTGCAGCTACGGCCTGGTGGCCTGCTGCCAGGCGGGAAGCTATCAGTGTGGCCGCAGGTTCCCGCCGCCACCGGGATCCGCCACCGCCGGAGCGGGACAGGCCAGCTTCGGAGCCTATCCCTGGCAGGCGGCGCTCCTCACCACGGCGGATGTCTACCTGGGCGGCGGAGCTCTGATCACGGCCCAGCACGTCCTGACCGCCGCCCACAAGGTGTACAACCTGGCGTGAGTATTCCTAAGACCTCAACCTTGGTGTTCTTTCCAACCCACTTGGAGTCAGTCTCACTTCGTTTAAGGTTCGTCTGGGGGAATGGGATGCCAGCAGCACCAACGAGCCGATTCCCGCCCAGGACGTGTACGTCTCGAACGTGTACGTTAACCCCTCGTTCAACCCCAACAACTTGCAGAACGACGTGGCCATCCTGAAGCTGTCCACTCCCGTCTCCCTGACCAGCAAGTCCACGGTGGGCACTGTCTGCTTGCCAACCACCAGCTTCGTGGGTCAGCGCTGCTGGGTGGCCGGGTGGGGCAAGAACGACTTCGGACCCACTGGCGCCTACCAGGCCATCCAGCGCCAGGTGGACGTCCCGCTCATTCCCAATGCCAACTGCCAAGCCGCCCTGCAGGCCACGCGCCTGGGTGCTTCCTTCGTCCTCAGCCCCACGAGCTTCATTTGCGCGGGCGGCGAGGCTGGCAAGGATGCCTGCACGGGCGACGGCGGCTCCCCGCTAGTCTGCACCAGCAACGGGGTCTGGTACGTGGTGGGTCTGGTGGCCTGGGGCATTGGCTGCGCCCAGGCGGGAGTGCCCGGTGTCTATGTGAACGTGGGCACCTACCTGCCCTGGATTCAGACCACGTTGACCCTGTAGATAGGGATTATTTTCAGGGAATAAAGATTATTTTGTTATTAAAACTATTGCATACTATTTTGATGAGAAAGTTGTATATAATCGGAGAAGAATTCTTCATATAAAACTCATCCCAGAGAAGAATTCTTTATATAAATCTCATCCTGTCTGGACTTAAATAAATTTCCCCAAATAAGCGTCACTTGGCCTTTAATAATTTTTATTCGAATCACTCAGCTTCAAGAAAGTTCTTGAATCCTGACAATTCGCTTAGTTTCTTATACATTTGAGAGCCAAGCATTTTTAGAGTCAAAACGAGGACAACAACTCAACCGAATGCTGAAATCATGGAACTACTGTTCAAATAACCAATCGGATTGTCCCTCCTCGGAGCTGTTGGGTGCTCCCGCTCTGGCTAGTCTCGGATGGATAGGACGATGATGAGGGCCTCGGGCTAGAGGTCCTTGTGCTTTATGCTTGACGAGACCGGTGTCACGCAGTCCATATGGAAAGGAATTCTTGGGGTTGTCCACCTGGAGCGTTAAGGGCGATTTTTTGTGCCAGGGCATGGAAGCCTCGTACTGATGTCTTTCGGTCATCCGTCTTTGCAAGTCCCCCTCAGGATGGGTTGCTTGTAATGAACTCCGGGCGCTCGAAGGACCCGACTGCTGTCCTCCAGTCTTGCGACTCAATCTATTCATGAGCTCCGTATAGATGCAAGTTTTATCTTTTTTCACTTCCGCAGAAGAAGAATTTGATTCCACATCCTCTGAGTCGTCGGTGTCGTCGTCACTGCTCTTGCTGGGAACATTCCTCTGTGGAATAGGAAGACTGGTTTTCGAGGCACTGCCGAAACGCATTGCTTTTGACAGAAACGGATGTTCATCCTCGGGAAGCTGAAACCTGATCGTGGACTTGGTCTTATCAATTCCTCCCGCCGATCGCTGAGTACCCAAAGATGTGGCTTGAATACCTTTCTGCATCTCGCTCACCGACTCCTCCATTGCCTTCATGCGAGCTGTAAGATTCTGCAGATTCTCCTCAAGGACCAGGACCTTCTCAGCCGTCTCCTGGATCTGCACGGCGTTGGTTTCAAAGGCAGACTCGACAACGTTGCGCGAGACGAGCTTATTGACAATATCGACTAGATCCTCCAGTCTTACGTATTCATCCTTTCGAATATTCTCTTTTGACGAAGCTTCGTGGGCCATTTCCCTCTTGCTGGCGGTTTTCATTAGGGCTTCCTCCACCTCCTGGCGAACGAACTGTCTGATGGATTGGGTAAGGCTCCAGGACTCGCTTTTAGTTATTGCGATGTCTCCAGCCAGGAATCCCATGCCAGATGGAATCGTGGAATCGGACGAAATGGTGCTCGGAGCATTGATCTGTTTAGTTTTGGCCTTGCCACCTTTAACAACTTTAATGGTTCGCTTCTTCTTGGCCTTGTCTGCTGCCGACGAGGTTTTCTTCGCTCCTACTGCTCTTTGTTTAAACATTATGTGTAAAATTCGGGGTTCAGAAAAATATGACTGAATTTGTGTTTGCTTGGTTCTAATATGGATCGGTACACTAGTGTATTTTCAAGTGCCTACTTTGGTACTTTGACATATGAACTTTCAGATTAAACCATATATTCTTTGGTCTCCGCTACCCTGACTAAACTGAAGGAAACCTCAAAGATCGGTCTCTCTCGGAGCAGATCCAGATGTTTTTGTGATTCTGATCAATTGTAATCGAAGAGAAAAGATGCGAAGCGCTCTCTCGTTCGCTACGGAGTGAGACATATAAGCGGTTGTTGCGCTTTGCTTGTACATTGCAGGTTAGGCTTAGAAGAGAGTGATAGAACATATAAAATAAATTAAAGATTTCGCTTAAATAGTATTCGAAAAATAAAATTAAATTTTGGCACATATTGCTTTTCTTTCAACATAAAAATATTTTGAAACCAAAATATATTTTTTTTAATATATACGAGTACACACCTAACAAGTAAGAAAGTGTCACTCAATTGTGCCCGACTGTGAGATACCCGGCACCAAAAGCATTGTGAGTTAAATTAAAGGGCACATGGACATGGCAACTTCACTTTGCCTACAATTCTTATCAGAATTATAAGACACCCTGAAATTTGTAGTTTTGATCCTTGTGGGAGAATGAGGAACCATAATACAACAAAATCATGTATGCAGAATTAAAGCCTAATGAATTCTTCTTAAAAGCTGATGTTCTTATCTCTGATGGCATTACGCGTCTCAAGTAGCGACAAAAAAGCGCCTTGCCTAAAAGCTCATCATAATTATAAGACACATTTCAATTATTGCGGCTGGAGACAAAGCTTTATTTTTATACTTCTGTTAACAATTCAATAAATAAATATAAATAAATATAAATAAATAAATTCAATATAATAGAAAGGAGCCGGGACTTGGGCTTAAGCGTTTAAAAATCCAATTTTGTAATTACTTTTTTTATTTTTCAAAATTGATATTTTTTGTTACTTTTATTCCTTGGACTAAATACATCTTTAAATTTAAAGAGCAAACACAATAGAGAACAAATAAATTTAATAGCGCAATCCCAGGAGCTCATAGAGTGGCACCTCGATCACGGACTCACTGGCGCTGGACTCCTCGAAGTCCCCGCTCTGCAACAAATACTGCGGCCGTTCCAGGGAGGGATTGGCCAGATAGAAGTCAATGAGGGCCGTGGTGCTGCGCAGATGTGTGATGCCCTTGAAGATCTTCTCGCGGGTCAGCAACTCCTCCGGATAGACGGTCTTGATGACGGTGTCGTTGGATCGCTTCAGCCAGGGCCGATCCTTCACTGGAACCGTGCGTCCAAAGGCACTCAGTATGGGTTTCTGGTTGACGCGGCTGGCATGGTCGTTGATGTGCTTCTCGTACTTCAGCTCAATGGCCATCTGGCAATGGAAGTTGGACATAAATATTATTTATGAAGGATTTTTGAGTTGAAGATTACTCACATGCGGCTTGTTCCATTTGTCGGCCACGGTCTGGGCTATGGCGTTGACCTCCTTGGGATCCGTCTTCACCGAGGCCAGCAGCGTGCGATCGCCCTTGATGGAGAAGAGATTCTTGACCTTGTCCGGAGTCAGGTTGCTCTCCACGGTGCCAAAGGAGTTCAGCCACTCGACGAAGCGTTCAGCGGACTGGGAAGTCGTATATTGACCAAGAGTCACTACTTAATCCCTTATATACCCACCGCATCCATGAGGTTCTCGGCCTGCTCGTCCAGCGTCACCAGGGAGTAGTTCTGGCCGGGATGCTCCACACGGGACTGCCAGCTGACTCGCTTATCCCGCGGCGCACAGAGGAACTTGGAGTACCAGCTGGTGTTGTCCACGGTGCGGTGGGTGTGGCCCACCGGCTCGCCCAGCTTCAGGTCGAACTTCTCGAACTCGTGCTCCATGCGCACGATGTCCGAGTGGTCGGTCTCGTTGAAGTGCTCCTCCACCTTCTTGCGGTTGATTTCCAGGAGCTGAGAGAATAACTTGGTTAGAAAAACAACATTTAGTGGCACTCCACCATGGCTACCGGGGCGTCCTCCTCCTCCTCGCTCTTCTCCGAGCTGCTGGCACTCATGTAGTCCTCGGGCCGCTCCAGCTGCATCTCGTCCCGAATGTAGATGTCCTCGTCGGACTTGGAGTAGTCATAGTTCTGGATGCGCTTCACCCGCTCGCGCAGTCGCCGTGGCAGCACCAGGGAGTAGTCGATGTTCGGGATGCGCGGCTCGAAGCGGCAGGCGGCCGCCCACTCCACCTCCTTGATGGCCGCGTTCCAGTAATCCTTGCCCTTGAGCCCGCCCCGGTCGCGCAACTTGGAGAACCCGCTCATTCCGCCGCTGGAGGAGCGCTCCTGGAACAGCTGCGCCTTCACATCCGTGGCCATCGCCTGCATTTCCTTCGCCAGCTTGGCTGCCTCCTGGGCCGTGGTGAAATCCAGCTTGGCGGAGCCAATGGGTCTGTTGGCCCGCTCCACAATCGTGCGGCGCACCGTCGACCCATAGTGGTGACGCTTCCGGATCGACATAATTGGGAAATGTAACCAGGAATACACCTAGAAACGGCCACCAATGAAGTGTAGGAATTTCTGTTCAGGTTGTTTGTTCGATACGAGTTTTTGGAGTCGGTCTATGACAACCAAAAAGGTACGTAAAATATACCTTAAAAATCCAAAGCAGTGCTGATATTATATTATAAATATTTTTCATATATTGTTAAAATTTCTATCCCTACCATCTACCTGCAATTCCTGCATTCTTTAGAAACTGCAAATCAGTTTCATAAACAGGAAAAACAGGAAAGACTGCTAGCAGGAATTGGCTTATGTCATGGGATGGGATTGGGATGGTCTGCTCTTCCATTAATCAGTCAAAGGCCAGCTGCTAAAGCCACAGGCTGCCTAAGATTCTATCATTAGAATAAGAAAATATTTTAGCAGCCTTGAAAAGTTACAAAATGAGTTCTACCTTTGAATTTAAATGGATTCTTTGTGTATTTTTAATATTAGTTCTTAACTTAGAAGCTGCCAATGGCGAAGGGTAAGTTGTTCTAAGAAAGTGCGCAATTCTGATAACAGAAACCAATAAATCTAGTCGATTACCATTTTATTTAGCTTTAATGTATTTTATTTATAATTA
>VNKF01001278.1:0-14277 GCA_008044355.1 Drosophila lacteicornis | reverse complement strand
ATTTATTTATTAGTACCGGGGAAATGCCTTTTGCCCTTTGATACCCTTTAACAAGAGGAGCCTGTGATTTATCTGAGGCTATATCTTACACCTTATAACACACCTCTTAGAGAAGGGACTGAAGTTGTTATACTTTGTTCTACTTCATATATCCGAAGTAGCAACATAATAGCATAATACATGCAATTATTGAACAGCTTGAGTTTCTTTTGTAGAGGTCTTAAATATGTAAATAATAACACATTCAAAAATGTAAAAGATTTTCGGATCTAACTTGGTGTTGGCCAGCTAGGGCTTATAGATTTCTATTAATTAATCAAAAGGGTATCTCCAAGTCGTTTTCTCATTGCCTGGGCATTTGATTCGCTTAGCAAAAAAAACTGAAAACGCACAAGGACAACACTTAATGTTAATGAACTCGGCAAACAAGTGCACGGGTGTGAGTTCGAGTATCTCCATCTGTATCTGTATATCTATGTATCTGCGTATCTATGTATCTCTCTCTCTCTCTGGGCATTGTTTGTATAGTTTGCGAATTTGTCAACTATTTTATGCGAGGCCCCGGCCATGTGTATGTAGATAAACCGTATTACACACACATAATGGATACAAATGTATGCAGAGAACCGAGATTCGGTTGCCCCGGTGGGATCGGGTGCAGTGAGAGAAAAACTCTTACTAAGAAAAGACTTCACCAAAAAAAAAAAAAACAAGAGTTTAACCTTTCTACGCGTTATCTTAAAAATATACTCAAGCAGTATAACGAGTTTAGTATAGTTTTATACTTCAAAATATCAAATGTATACTCCAAAGTTTAGTTTTTATACTCTATAGTTTCAATTGTGTATTTTTGAGTATTATTTTTATACGAACCTACATCGAAAATTCGATAACATATCGCGTTAGCTGGAATTTAGTGCTTTTCTGTTTGTCGCGTTAGTGATTATTATGAAATATTGGTGGAGATGAGTATAAAATTTATATTTTCATAGTATTAAATTGATAAGAATCTTATTAAGAAATTTTTCATACTCAAAAGTATAGAATTCATGTAACATGTTCTATGATGATTTTTTTTTGGGTGTTGTAATAGTTTAGGGGCCTCCGAAATCTCCTTTTAAATTTTATTTTGATTTTGCAATTTATTTATTTTAAGATCTATTCCACTTTATTAAAACATTGAACTGGTCTTCGCTGTGTGGCTATATTTTATTATATAAAATCAGAATTTAATGTTATTATCATAAACATCAGACTAAAATGTGACAAGGTATCAGATTAGAAGGAATACCGGATATAATATATTTTGCAGTGCACGAATCAAGGCACGAGCTGCATCTGGAGCCGAGCTGGAGTCCGCAGAAGTCGCAGTCGAGGCAGCTGCTAATGGGGCACCAATAGGACTCTGGGCTCTATGCACCTGTTCGCCGGACAACTGGCAACTGGCAAAAGGCAACTGCAACTGGCGGCAGGGTTTTTATGTTTCCGGTTCTGATTAGAAGCAGGGAGCCCAAAGCCGAGACCCAATCCACATCGGGAATGCAAATCAATTGCCCGCGGGCAGGAAAAAGGAGTCAAATCAAAGCAGGGAGAGGCGGATAAACAAACGCCAACCAGTTTCGCAAACGAAACCAGTTTTTTGGGGCCGAGTTGCTGTAAGGTTTGAAATCAGAAGGAAAAATGGAAATTTGCAAAAATACTCGCTCGCGAAATAGGAAGTAAAATTTCGCCCCGCCACAAAGACAGGAAGTAAGGCTGCGACCGATGAACCCTGATTAGTCAGCGCTGCCTGTGAGTGAGGTGATAACTCAACTCTCTCTCTCTTCCCTGGCAGTTGATATTGCGTATACGCCGCGTATGCTAAGTTGTCCTGTCCCTCCCTACCCCCGGAAACGGTTTAAAAATTTACCATTCAGCCAAGAGGTTATCCAAAAATAGGCTCCTTCTTCTTTGCTTCTTTTCCGCTGCGAGCGTTGGCTTCTCGTCGTCTTTTTGATTTCGGAAACTTCACTTAAGAAACTTTTTTTGTCGCGTTTTCTCGCTTTAATTTCACTGCTCTGCTTTTGTTAAATTTTATTTGTATTTCTGTAACTTTGCGCTGGATTTTTGCGGGAAGAAGCGCTCTTCTCGGCTTGATTTTGAAATTCAAATCACACAATGAATGCCCCGAAATCAATTTATGCAACCGTCGGCTTTTCGGTGGGTGTTGTTGTTGTTGTTGTTGTTTTAGTGGCGAATATTTATTGATATTGAACTTAACGCACTTTAATTTTAAAAAGGGAAGTTTTGTGTGGTTCCGTAAAATTCTTTTAATAATTTCTACCTAAAAAGTTGGCTGGAAATCTGTGTTTGTTTGGTGTTTGCTGCTGGTTTTGGGTGTTCCTGCTGCTGCCGTTGCTGCTGTGTTTAATGTTACTGCGGCTGCTGCTGCTGCTGCTGCGGTTCGGAGCGTTCGCGAGTCGCTCGCTTTGAGCAACGAGAGACAACTGAAAACGACAGCGAAACGAAGGCAACGAAAAGTGGCTGCCGCTCAGCCGCTCAGCCGCTGCCTCTGCCGCCGCCGACTGTCGCAGAGGCAGAGCTTTTACAACAGCACCAGCGGCAGCAGCAGCAGCAGCGGCTGAAGAATACCAGAAGCAAAACAAAGAAGCGAAAAGAGCTGGCCCCAACAGAGCGCCACAGAGAGAGAGAGAGAGACCTGGAGAGAGAGCTTTCAGCGCAGCTGAACTTTCGAGTGCAGCTCTCTGCCTGCAATGCAGTTGCAGCGCCGCTAGCAGCGACGCCGGCAGCGCACCAATTGAAATTGAGTAACAAGATTTGTTGTTAATGCTGCTGCCTCTGCCTCTGCCTCTGCTGTCTGTATGTTGCATGCAACTGCCGCTGCTGCAATCTGTGAGATGCAAGCAGCAAAAAAAAGTAAACCTGCCTAACCGGTGTTAGATGCATTTGCATTTTTTTCCCCCAATTCCTTCAGCAGTTTGGCAATAAAAAAAAGGCAGCAAGAAAAAGCAAGAAGCGAGGCAAAAAGCCAGCGCAAATGTTGGCAGTTACATAAGCCTTGATTTAGATCAGGGGTCCGCACGGCCCTATACCGCGGGATAGGATTTTTCTCAGTCGGCGTCGCTGCCGCTCACGCATAGTATGCACAAAAGAGAACAGAAGAATCAGTGAAGACTAATTGTAATTATGTGTCTAAATTTAGCTTTTTTTAGCTTCAAATAGCTAGTTTTTAGGTTATAGCTAATTTTGTTGCCATATAACAATATATTTTAGCTGTTTTTTTCTCATATCTAGCCATAGAGTGTTCGATGTTCACTCATACAAATGCAATGTTGGCATTTGACTGTAGTGGTGCGGACCCCTGATTTAGATGATGGCTTAAATGCGCCTGTGTGCGTGAGCTTTGCAATAAGGAAGTGACTTTTCGTGTCAGTCGCCGATATGTTGCAGTTGCAGTTATTGCTGTTGCAGATGTTGCTGTTGCTGTTGCTGCCACTAAGACCCGAGTCTTGGCGCTTTTCCTTCGCATCTTGAATCGAATTTGATTGCCTGCAGGAAACAGGACGCATCGCTTGACAATTTCCTGCTTCGGCAGCCAGTTTTCGATAGTTTATCCCACACAAAAACAGAATTGCATCCGCTGGAAGCTGAATGCTGGCTGGATTTGTAAATTGAGTCGAGGATGCGAATGGAAAGTTGCGCTTTTGATAAGCTAAACGCCTTTTACTCTTTGTAATAAAATAGAGAAAGGGAAATAAGAGAAAGAAAACCCATGGTATCTATGGGTTTTTATACCCGGTACCCATAGGTACCCATGTCCGTCCGTGTGAAACAACAGATCTCAGAGACTATAAGAGCTAGAGTTACCAAATTTGGTGACAACACTTAAATCTGTTGCACGCAGATCAAGTTTGTTTTAAAATTTGGCCCCGCCCACTTCCGCCCTCAAAAATCATAAAAAACGTTAAATAAGCTATACTCGTTATTTTCGGGTCAAAGTTAATAGATACAAAAAAAGAATAAAATAAAATGGACGTTTCCTGAAAATTTCAGTAAAATCGGATGATAAACATGGGAGATATTAGCAATAAGGTTAGAATTTTAACACACCGCCCTAAGGCACTGCTGTTGCAAGCTGTAACCGACAGGTGGCGCATTCGAGCCTTGGCCGTGCAATATAATGGCGCCAGCTGCAGAAGAAATGATAAAAGAATATAGCAAGAAATGACAAAAAATAACATAATTAATTTTTTGACGCCGATCGAGCGAGTTTTTATGTTTTCCTATAAAATGTATCATTCATATTTAAGTATGACATTAAATTGTTTAGGTCGGGAGCTAATTCGAGAGGTGATTTATTTTAAAAAGTATCGAAGTAGACTATTATAATGTATGTACAATTTTAAATTGCCTTTTAGTGTGAAGCGCAAACGTTTAGGTACCGGGTATCTCACAGTCGAGCACAGTCGACTATAGCTTTCTTACTTGTTAGTTTAGGTATTGTTACTTACTATAAGAGTACCAAGAGTCTCTTATAAATATCTGAGCAAAAAAATAATATAATTCTATTTAAAGCATAATTATCAGTTAATGTTAAACTTATTTTTTTTTGTTTTTCCTTAAAACAATTATAGGCTAAATCTATAAGCTAATAAAGAATTATATATATTATATATATTACTGATAGATTCCGTATTAAATACAACCCAATTGATTCATACATTCTTTCTCCTCTATTTTCTTCGCTTACCCTCCCTAGTTTATGTTTTATTGCCGCCAACTAGGTCTTGTTTTTCCCAGATTTAACCAAACTAATTGGCGGTTTAGGCAGTGCTAAACATGGGCGCAAATGCACTCCCCCAATTAGGGTGCAACATGCTCCGTTAGAGAAGGAGGGCCAGCTAATTTACGGCACGCAACGGAGTGTGTTTATATTAAAAAAAAAAAAAAAACTGCATTATGAGCTGCCTCCACATTGCAGCAGTCTCAGTGTGTCTCGAGTGCGGACTTCCTTCCGCGCGCAACCCCAGCTCTTTTTACCCCCCAATACTCACGCCCTTTTCGGCATGTCGGGCACGTCTTAGTACGCTGCCAGTTTTGATTTAATTTAGTGGCAACTTGAGCGGAGCAGCCCGAGTACTCGGAGCAAAGAGCCCCGCCATCGATCACGCAGCTCACCACCGTCCTCATCATCGTCGTCCTCATCTTTATCGAGATCAGCAGCTCAAGCAATTTACCGGGCAACCTCAACCTCCATCTGCAACCTCATCTCCATCTTCAAGCCCACACAGAAAACAATATTCACAGGAAATGGGGATCGATTTGGTCTTATTTTATATGGAAATTGAGCCTATATGGAATATACATACTACATATATATAATTTATTTGAAGCATATTCAAGTAGTTCTCCCCGAAGGTATTGTTTTAATTGTTTATAATACCATTATTTTTATTAATACGGCCTTTTCTACGTTGCAATTAACTTTGTTTACTATCAATTTTTATACGGGAAATATATATAAAGTATTTTACAAGTAAGATCATTTTGTTGTGTTGCGTGCATCTGCATCTTCAGCTTGATTAAGCAGTTAAATCAAATGGGAAAAACGAGAAGGAGGAGCTGGTGAGCGGAAGGTGTTCCCAACAAGCCGCCAAAGTGGCCGTCATCATCATCTGTGGCCACACTCGAGAGCACACCACTCGACGACTCCGCACCCGACAAAAAGGTCAACGCATTCTGCAAATCGTAAAGGGAAATGCCACACAGCAGCAGCTACATCATCAGCGTCAGTGCAACCAGCAACCAGCAACCAGCAACCATCAGCGGCAGCAACATGGAAGCGGCGTGTTAATTGAAGACAGGCAGGCAACCCACCAGCAAAGAGGGGCCAGATGAGGGGAGAGTGGGGCTTTAAGTACTATATAGCTGGCCAGTTGGAAATCCAAAACGCTTCACTGATTTCTGCGTTGGCAGCGGTAGCGGCAGCTCTCTGTAAATGCAATGGTTTGAAGTTGCTTCCTCATTTCTGCGGCAGGCACCAAAGTCATAACAATGCACAAGGAGAAATTAACTTCAAAATGCACATTAACTTGAAACGAGACTCACATGAACCTTACATGAAGTTAAGGAATGAAACTAGCAAGTAAACTCTTCTAAGTTTAACTGCTAAGGCTATGAATTTTTAACCAAATATTAAGTGGATATTAATTCATGTTTTTCTTTGTATCTTCTTGAATTTGTATCAGTATTGTTATTAATATTTTAATTCAAAGTATGAATTTCCATTAAATAAATAATATTTGGACATTAAACTGCATTTTAATGGTTGTTTTTCGCTCGAAAGAGGATGTTTCTTGAAAATAGAGCTTAATTGCATTTTCTTCAGATAAAGACAATGAATCGGAAGCCAAAAATACTGAAATTCTTTACTTCTTTGATAAAATACTAAAATAGTATCATTAATCTTGGAAAGTATTTAATCTTAAAGGGAATAACTCACAAATAACAAATATTTAAAAAACCTTAAAACCAAAAACCATAATATTTGATTTTGGTTATTAATCGACTTTGCTTCTTATCGAAACTTAACGCTTATTAAATATTTTAATTTTAATTAAGACTTTCCAGATCTTCCTCTTCATAGACTTTGATCGCCGCCAGATTACCCGCTTGCTGTAATGGCAATTACAGTAAATAAGGTTTTTCTTGGCTTTTGCATAGCCATAGCCCGCCATAAAATTGCTTCAAATTGGTCAAGATTTGGCCCATAACCGTATTCCGGGTGGCAGCTTGCCATCAGTTTTGGAAGCTGCCACTTAATGGCGCGCGAAGTTGGAGATGCAACAGCAACATCTCATCAACATCATCAAGAACAACAACATCCAGAGTAAGAGCAGCAATAGCAACTTGAGCAGCTGCTTATGTTATTGGCAGCTTAATCAAGGCACTCTGCTCGTTTTTCCCCTCGGCTGATAATGCCATGATGGCCGTTGACGTCGTCGCTGGCCAGAATTGCGGAAGCGCCAAGAAAAATGCGTGTTGCTGCTGTTGCTGTTGCTGCTGCACTGGGCGTTGAACCCAAGGGCGGGTGCAATTGCCGCCGCTTCTGACGATGCGTTGTCAACTATTGTGCGCATGCACAGCAAGAAAAGGGAGAGAGTCTTTCAGGAATTTAGGCGTATGCTTTCGAAAAAATTAACACCTAAAGGAAACTATGAAGAAAACAATGGAAGTTACATTATTTTTAATATTAAAACAAGAAAGGAAGCTAACTACGCCAAGGTTTAGTTTATATATACCCTTGCAGATAAGATTACCAATAAAATTAAAGGATCATTTTGATATTTAACATCGAAAATCGGCTTATTTGACCCGATCGTTCCTATGACAGTTATATGATATAGTTGTCCGATCTGGACAGTTTCGACTAATATACTAATAGGAATAGAAAGAAGACTATCTGTAAAGTTTCATTCAGATAGCTTAAAAACTGAGAGACTAGTTTTCGAAGAAACGGACGGACGGACATGGCTAGATCGACTCGTCTGGTGATGCTGATCTAGAATATATTTAATTTATGGGGTCGGACTAAAATTTGGAGGGGTATAAAAATAAATATTCCAAGACTCGTAACGTCAAAAGAAAGCTTTGTGCTAAAACAATGTAAAACCTAGATCCACATACTAATATCTCAAACAAATATTAATTTTTTCCAGTGCATGAACTGGGGGGAATGGCAGCGCATCATAATCATTTATTTTTGCACTAGACAACAACACAAAGTGCGCTGGCTAATTTTATAAACTCCTTTTCTTCTGCATCGTCTGTGATTTGTTTTTCGCTTCACATTTTTTGCACTTTGCATATACATTTTTATGATATTTACTAAGACATTCTTATGCAGGGCACGTTGAACGCAGGGAGGGGAAGTCGGGGAAAATCCGCAGTGATTGACATTTAGAAGTCAACGTTCGTTCGGGTGGCTTTGTCGCTGCCCTGGCCGTCATTGTCTCTTGTGCAAATAGCGGCCACCCACCCACAGGAACCCCCATTTCCCCCTTTTCCCCCTGCATTCTTAACTCGAAAAGTGTGCGACATTTCTTGGCAATTTGTCGATGGGTTTATGACATTAATTGTCGCCGAGGGCAGGACCCCCTAGTAATTGCTAAATGCACTTCGATCTAAATCGATTGCCTTAATAATTACCCATTCCCTTGGCAGCGAAAATGGGTTAAGTACGGATCTACTAATTTATATAATTGGTCACATTTTTTGTATATTCTCGTTGGGGTGTCAAGGTTGCTCATTAATCAAACAATGACAATTTTTGTGCAATGTGTGAACTCAGTTTTTTCACCTGTTGGGATCTCGCCAAATAGAACAAAATTACGCATATTACGTTCTCTGGAAATTTACTGACTCAAGGTGATTTTTCCTTTTGGGCAAAGCTGCAAGTGATGCAAAAATGTGCAAATTGCAGCAGCAAACTGTGAATAAGCTTCTTTGGCCAAGGGTCAGAGAGGTCAGCGAACTCAGGAAACGGGGGAATTCCACACCAAACACATAATGGGTTTCATTTACAATTTTTTGGGGAATTATTTCCTTCGGAGGGTTCAACGGACTTGGAACAAAATTATTAAAAAATGTATGGCAACCATTCTTTCTAAATCTTAAATCCTAACAATATTTGTAAAGAATTTAAGGAAATATCTAAGATATTTTAATATATTTAAATAAATAAAAATTTGATAATAAAAATCGGATAATAAACAAGGGAGGTATTAAATTATTAAGTATCTGTGTATTAAGAACTTCTGCAACATCTACATTTAAGTTGGCAGCACCAATGGGTGATGCTCAACATGTTCCTATAAACATTTGATTTTTTCTGAGAGTTTCTGAACTCCTACCAACATTTGTCAATATTTTCAATACAATTTTTCAGCACAATTAGTCTTGTCTTTAATTTCACCCACAATGCTTTGGGTACCGGGTATCTGACAGTAGGTCACACTCGACTGTAGCTTTACTACTTGTTATTAAATAAAAACTTAAGCCCAACGATTCGAATTATAATTTTGCAATAAATATTGAATATATATATTTCTTCTTTTTGTCATTTTCCATTTTGATTTTTTATTTGGCAAATATATTTTGACTACATTTGATACATTTTAACATGATGTTTGTATTACAAAATTGATAATTGCTTATTTGGAGACATAAATTTCTATAAGCTAACCAAATAAAGCTGTATTTATTTATCCTGCCTTTCTAGGAATTTGCACTCCTTCCCTGAAATCCCAAAAAGTCTTAAATTCCAAACAATTATTTAATTTCACGTTTTGGTTTGTTTAATAATCTTTTTTTTTTGCGAGTTTAGCAAGGCGACAAGGTGTTAATTGAACTATAAATAGAGGGACAACTGCAGCAACAATTGGCGGCAATACAAACGGGTTTCGTGGTAATTGGACGACAGATTGCTCGCGTCACCGCGGCAGTGATGTTGCTGCGGGGCACGCATGCGTAACACGGCAGCAACATGCGACACCCAAGAACAATGAACTGCAGCGGCGGCAGCATCGGCGATTGCATAAATTAACACTGGCAATTAGTCACAGAGAACATGTTGCAACACCTGCAGCGGAATAATAATGCTCGTAATAAATGCATCGAGATTGACTCACTCGAAAAAGGTATACGTACATATATGCATATTTCCCATTCATTCACCTGCAACAGGTGCGGGGGCATTTCGCTTTTGTTGAATAACGATAAATCGCTTAATGATCGCCTGCCTTTTTTCGAACTGTTGTGTGTTTACTCAACTTTTCAGTTTATGCACATTGCGCCGGGCTAAATGTTTATAAACGAGTCGCGGAGCAATAACAACACTTTAAATACGTAATTAAAAAAATGAAATGATATTTTTTGGCAATATTTTATTTACTTTTCGCGCGGGCTTCGCTGTTGTTGTTCTTTCGTTTATTGCATTTTGTGTTTGCTGTTGCGGCTGATTTGTTTCGCGAAAAGTCATAAACACTGCGAGCATTGGACTTTGGTTTTCTTGGGGGGGCAAAAAGGGGCACAAGGGGGAGTTAAAACAGAGGGGGCTGTGGCGAGCGGAAGCAGCACCAACGCGCCAAACGAACGACAACTGAAAGTGAAAGGCGCCGGGGGAATTGCGAAAAGGAAGCGCACAACGGCGCTCTGCGCTCTGGGGGAGTTCAAAATTCGAAAACGGAATCGGAATCGGAATTCGGCATCCGGAGGTTTGGTGAACTTTCCGAGGAAATCAACAAAAGGTTGAATGCCATCAAGTGCGATAATCGTGAACTGCCCCAGCTTTAAGGTGAAGATACTTCCCAGAACGAATAATTTCCACATTGATAAGGAACAAAAGTGATAATTGCGGGAAGTACCAGAAATATAAGAAGGAAGCGTGTGTTTTCTTTAGATTGAAAATAAAATATTAATATATATTACTAGTGAAATTTATTTAAAAGTTAAAAAGAAATGGTTTTAAAAATATAAAATTCTAAGATAATATAAAATTTTTCTATTAACAATGTTACACCCAAATTTTCTAGAGGTTTGTAGATAAATTCTACAAATTAGTATTGATTCTAGATTCTTAGAACTCATAAACTAAATAAATGATCTAGAATTGTCACATTTCCAACGCCAATGATTTTATTATTTAATCACTCTTCAGGGAAAATCAATTATTTTGCTAAGACAAAAAGAACTTCAAAATCTGCCATTAAACAGCAAATTCATGGAAAATTTGTTGACTGAACCAGAGATAACCTTTGTTGTAATAAAAATAAATCGTTCGGCACAACAAATAAAATGTATTTTAAACCCACGAAGCGCGTTCATGCAATTTTTGACAGGCGGCAATCAAAGTTCGTGCAATTTTTTTCAGAATATTCTCTTTACATTCTCCGCTGCCGTTTTTCCTATTGCCAAATAATAAAAAGTTGGCCCAAGACAATGGCAGCTGCGCTGACTGTGACTGTGACTGTGACTGTGGCTAAACTTTAATGTAATCCAAGAGAGACGAACAAAAGACGATTGTCAGAAGCGCAAAAACAGAGCGCGCGAGCAAGCGAGCAGCAACAATGGCCAAAAGCCAAAGAACCGGCGACAACAATACTCGGGCTCTTGGATTTGGATTTGGCCTGGCCTGGTCTGGGCCGGTAACTGACCCAGTTTACGCCGCAATTATAAAGCCCGTCTTGCTCTCCGGCTCCGTGGCTGCTGTCACTGCGCAGGCGCAGCAGCAACATGGAGTTCTTTCAGTTTTTGGCAGCTACACGCCGGAGTTCGCTTTGCACTCGATTTTGGGCGTCTAGAAGAGTCAAGAGTCGTGGTTTCTGGCTGACATTTGATACTTTGATAGTTTGCTTTCAAATTGACTACAATTGAGTCGAGAGCAGTTTGATTCTGTGTTACTGTGTCGCCTTGGCGGTTGATGTTGCTCTGGCCGTAGCCGTAGCTGTAGCTGTAGCTGTTGCTGATGTCGCCTCTGGCAGCGACAGCTCTGTGCCCATTCCCAAGCAGACACCAGACAGCAGACATCAGACAGCCAAAAGTTTGGCCAAAAAGTTCTGCTGCGGCTTTAATTGCATTTTGATTTGCGGCCAATTTGATTGACGGCGGCATTAGAGCGAGGCCTAGAAAATAAGCCAAAGAAAGTGCGAGCGCTAACTTTTCAATTAGCCAACTCGGACGAATCTTGGCTCGCATGAATTTTGTAAGAGGAAGGGAATTGTGGAGAAATAATGTTTATAGAGCACACAACATGGGTGGCCCTGATATATAACTATAGTTAATGATTTGTAGTACTCTTTTCAGACATTTTTTGGGATTATATCGCATGTTAAAGAGTTCCTCCTTAAGAAGTGGTTTTTTTATAATTTAAGAAGTTGATGAAAAGTTTATGTAATGCTTAGGAAATTTTGGGGGAGATAATTGTTAAATTATCGAGCTAATATAATTTAGAAAATTCCAAAAAGTACCTTAAATAAAGTTAGATAAATATATATAAATTAGATTAAAGGTAATCCCTTCTACTTGATATAAATGTAGCTCGGTAAAAGTTTATTAATTATATTAAGAACATCAGAACATAAACTAGTTTACTTAGTTGCTTAATTAAGTTAGAACCTAGTTCTCCTGGACTTCTGCCACCCAAAATAGATAAGAAAATAACTAAAATTACCTAAAATGTAAATGCGAATAAAACTTTATCAAATTGTGTGAAAGAATAATTGGCTTTTTGCGAAAGGGAGGCAGAGGCCGGCATCGTTTCTGTTGTTGCTGCCGCTGCTGCTGGCAGTGCTGGTGTTGCTGTTGATATTGCCACAAAATGCCGCATGCCGGCATGAAAACTTTGTGCTGCTGCGTGTTCACTCTGCCTGCGCTATGTGCTTTATGTTTGACCCAAATTCCAGCAGAGCCATGCAAAGTGTTGCTGCTGCTGCTGCTGCAACATCCGAAATGCGATTTCTGCCTGGCAAGAGCAGCGCTATTTTTCCCTTTTTTTGCTCGCTTTACTCGTACTTTGTTGCCGCTGCCAACAAAAGCTTTGCAAATTAAATAAAAGTCATGCCACGCCCACTCATATACACACGGGCCCAGCATAATTGCATTTGTTTTCCGCCAGGCAAGGGGGTAATAATGGTCTGACCCATTAAAGTCCTAAAACTCCAACATTTGCACGGCGCTCCAGCAACGGCGAATGGCTGAAATAAAGGTTCAGCGTTTTTAGCAGCTCTCTAAGCCAAACTTAATTGGAAAATCTCTCACGGCAGCACTAAGAGCAACTGCAACTGCAACTGCAGCAGCAATCGACAATCTGCAATTGGCAGTTGCTGCTGCAGTTTTGCCATAAGCCATTGCCCATAATAACCCCATCCGATTCGACAAAGTCTGTGGCAAAGTCTAATTAAACCGACCAAGCTAAAATCAAAAGGCGCCTCTTAAAAGCTGCAGCTTGCAACTGCAACCGCCCACCGACAGCAGCAGCAGGAGCAAACTTGCCACAAAAGCAATTTAAGTAAATTATTGAACTTTCCATATGCATGGGAGCAAAGGAAAAGTCGCAAACTATCTGCCTGCCGGGATAAGGAAGCCTTAAAGTGCCCGAGGGGCAAATATGGAAAATGGAAAAGTTTTTTTTTGGCCCTGAAACGCAGCAGCATCGTTTGCTCTGAAACGAGGCACATCATAAATCTGCGCAAGGAAAATATGACTACGATTTTGATGGCTAATAAATGATTTAACTTTCATGTTCACACACAGAGAAATACTTTAAGGAATGGATATTTATTATTACTATTTGAGCAATATGGTAAAACCTTCCTCTTAATCAAAAATCTAAGCATGAAAAACAAACGATTTCGTGATTTCGAAGTAGAGTTTTATCGAATTTATAATAATATTTTCCATGATATCGTTATAAGATTATTTTCTAAAATAAATCTAATAAGTAAAGAGCAAGGAATAAATCAAAGTTCCCTAGTAGATGAAAAATCTCTGCTGTGGAAAATCATTAAGTGCTGCAAAACCCAGCTCCCAAAGCTGCATTTGTCGTGTGGGTCTCGTGGATTTCCTTGTGGCTCAGGCTGCGTGGGCGTCGGGGAAAATTAAGGAAATGTTTGCTCAACACCATGGACTGGCCGCGTTTGTGGCCTGGCTTAGCGAGACCAGAGCCATAAAAAACTGCAACAAATGTTGCAGCCAATAGACTCGACTAATAAATGTTGCTCGCGTGCAACAGCAACAATGACAGCAACAGTGACAGCAACATTGCTTTGCCGATTTTTATGCGCCGCTCTCTTGTTTTCGATCTTTTAAAGCAATTAATTGTGCAACATCAAATAAATTGCATTCGAAAGCCAAGGGATTCCGCGATGTTGCTGTAGGAGTTGCTAATGTTGCTCTTGCTTCAGTTGCCGTTGCTTCAGTTGCCGCTGACAAGAGTCATAAAAACTAATTTCGCTCTCGGTCGGGCCGTGGGTGGATTCCACGGACTTTGGCTTACAGGAAGTATTTGGCAAAGGCAGGGGCTAAATTTGTGGCCAGCTCGACATGAACTGCAGTTAAGCCGTGGTTTCCGCCCGCCTCGAATAGTCTGGAGTTTGGAGTTTGGCGTTGGGAGTTTGCAGTCTGCAGTCCGGAGTTGTTTATGGGTGTTTAGCTAAAAGGCTGGGCGGATCGTGGAACCCGTTTTAAGGCTGGATGAACGGCCTCTGCCCGGGAATTGAG
>VNKF01001270.1:0-38764 GCA_008044355.1 Drosophila lacteicornis | reverse complement strand
ACAATTTGGTGGCAGCAGGAGTAGCTGCGGCAACCACCGCCACCACCCAGATGGTAGTTAATTCCACTTGGTAAGAACAGAATCACCAGCAGCAGCCGGTAGAGTAGCCCTTGTCCTGGTCGTCGATCCAGGAAAGAATGTTGGACAAGTAATAGGGAGAAAAAGAGGCGGTTGTGCATGGTCGAGAGAATCTGGGCGACGGCGTTGGTGGTCATTGTGCGCAAATAAGCTATTCCAAAACGAAACTACAAGTCTATGCGAATTGTCTTTCAAATATAAAATAAATAATTGTAAATATAAAACAGCTGATTTAAGATTGGTATGACCGCACCATTTACCTCCCAAAAATGCCAAAGTGCGTTTTTAGAAGCGGTCACACTTGAAAAATATTAAATCTTTTTCGGGTTGCGAACAGTTTTTCTGTCTGAGTACTAGGCTTTAATAAAAAACTCAAACTTACTTGTACTCGTTGACCTCGCTGTCGTTGTAGCTGAGGAAGGCCAGGTACAGGCCATCTGGCGAGAACTCCATGCTGCTCTGGCGACTCTCCAGCTCTGGCACTGTCTCATACGTCCAGTCGGGCACTCCGTTGAAGACCACGCTGCCTAGCGTCGCCGCCTCGTGGGAGCCCGATCCCGATCCCGTCTGTGTTATCCTGCAGACAAGTTCGCCTTGCACCTTGGGCTTGTAGTAGATATCGTTGAGGTAGACAAAGGCGATGGCCTGGTTCAGGGAGAAGGCGCCACCGGCCTTGCCGTTTGAGGATCCTGCGGAGGCCCCAGCCACTCCTGTACCGCTCCCCAGCCCATTGGCCGCCCCCGCCAAGCTGTTGAGGATTATGCTTCCGCTGGGCAGGGGCGCCATTGTGGTACCGGGCGGTGGTGGCGGCGGTGGCGGTGCCGGCGGATTTACTGGTGCCCAGACCACATGCTGCAGTCGCGGTGCCTCCACTATGTTCTCCGTTGGTCCCAGGGGAAATGTGTTGGCCGTCTGCACCTCGTATACGTGATGTCTGCGCAAAAAGAAGGTATGCATTATTACGTATACGTTACTAAATGGATTAAATAAAATATTTATTTCAATTGACTTGATCTAAAGCTTTCGCAGAGTGAAGGATCTAAAGATGACCCACCTAGAACCCTCCGCATTGCTGTCCGATTGCAGGAGCACATATTTCTGGTCAGGTGCCACAAGAAATGATTCTGCATTCAGTTGGCGCTGTGAAATTATAGAATATTCATATATACAAATTAATATTTATTAAATTAACATTAATATTTCGCTTTTGAGACTCACAAATGTGGAATTGGTCATAAGAATGCGTGTGGTGAGATCGGCCATATTGAGTATGGACAGGCCCCCCGTCGGATCGCGATACACAAGTTCACGTCCTGTGAAAGGAAAGAGTTTTATAATGAAATATAAAAAATAGAATAAAATAATATTAACCCACCATTGCTCCAGGTGCCGTTGAAGGGCTTCCATTGCAGACTTCTGCCCAGGATGTCGCTTGGCAGGATGCGTCGCCCACGGATCCGCAGGCCCTCGTCCTCCGGCGACAGCAGGAAGATCGAGAATATGATCAGGCTGAAGACGGCTGCGATTACCAGCAGAGCTATGAAGATGCCACGCCAGTTGCGGCGTTCCGGAGAAATGGCCACCAGTTCCTGGAAGCAACAAAATAAATTTTAAAGTTAGATAACTTTCAAACAATATTTAAACTCTTCCTGGAATTTAGAAAGAAGAATGGTAGGCGTTAAGAAACAATTTCTTATATTTTATGGCATGTATGGGTCAATGTTGATTTTCTGATTATCCAATTTGGTATATAAACTTCGGCATAACCTTAGTTAGCTTCCTTTCTGGTTTTATTTGTTTTTGGTCACTCAATATGTTACATGTTTTCGTAGTTTGCCTACGAGTTCTTTTCTCTTTTCTAACATTTCATATTTCACCTTTCTCCATTTTCCCCTTTAATTGGTTAATTGCATAAGGCTGCGCCCTTTTTTTCGGACCCCTCATCGTTTTAATTAAACTAATGGAGTCCAGGAAGTATTTGTCAAAAATAAAGGACAAAAGGGAAAAATATCATACATAATAACCAAGTACGAAAAGTACTCCTTGAATAACTAGGAATGATTGCTCAACAATATACATATGATATCAATTAGTCGACGTTTATTTTGTTTGTTCCTTATCTATTTGACTCTTCTTTTTGGTTCGAATTTTTCATTCGAGGAACCAAGGAAACGAATGGGAAAGCGAGTCCTTGAAGCGCTTAATTGACAAGTGAATGGCGAGGAAATTAAGGCCAAACTGTAAGCAGACACGAGGAAAGCAATCGAAAAAGAGAATGGCTGGTACTGTACCCTGAAAAAAAGTGTATGTAGATATAGTGGACTTTACATTTGAGATGAAAAAAAAATCATTCTGTTTGAGGGAGTATAACAAAATAATGATTGCTATAGAAGTACAAAATACAACTTGGTACTTGGAATACCGGGTACTATTAAAATGTATTAAATAGTTGTAATGCTGTCGTTACTATATGTAGGAACGAGCCCTCAAAATATTTATAGTAATTTTATATAACGCTCTAGGAAAATCGGCACAATCTCTATGTTTTTATTTATCAACACTTCATACAACAGCAGAAATTTTTTTTTATCCTAGATTCAAGATTTTGTACACTCTATATTCAAAATGTCCTTATTTTATTTTATACCACAAAAGAAATTGAAGAAGAAAGATAAATGTTTGAATCAAGTCGAAAAATTCAATATTCTTAAAATAAAACAGTGTATAAGACATTAAAATTTAAATATAATAAAGATGTTTAAGTGTATGCAATAACATATTTAAGGCGCCAACCGAGCCGAAGACCTAAGCTGCTATGGCTCCAAAATCACTGTTAGCGCTTAGTTTAATACTATTTGTTAGTATTAGATAAATAAATAAATAAATTTAAGGCGCCAAGCTCAATGTAAATTTTTTTGTTTTTACGATGACACATTTTATACTTTTTTTTAAGGGATTTCAAAGCGGTTATGATTTCTGTAAAAGATAACAATATTTCCAATATTCCATATCTTTTCTGATAATAAATTCCCACAAAGGGTATACGACCGAAAATAGTGCCAAGTGAATTGAATGCATTTAGCATGTAAGGCAAAAGCCACGCCCCCTCTACACACACACACACACACACACACACACACACACACACACACACACACACACACACACATAATCCTCAGCCTTCACTCAATTTGCACTTAGCCCGAACTCGGATTCCTTCACGAAGGATATGGATTTAATGTCTCTCCGGTTTCGTCTCGTGCACTTTTCGACAGTTCTTCTTGGGAAATCGAATCCGGGCCGAGACCCCGAAGTGGTTTACACCTCCAGAATTCTGGGCATGTATTGAAATTTAATTAAAAATGTAGGAGCATACATGCAGTTGCATGGTGGAAATGGGAAATGGAAAATGGGAAATGGAGAACAGAACAAGTGCTAATTGAAATTTGCACAACTAATTCTATTACTTGAGGCGGTCGAGTGGGGGGAAACTTTGGCCAAAACACCATAGATGGCAGCAGTTTAACGGCCAAGTATATTTTACTTTTGTGGCTCACATCGCCCACGTTTATGGCCGGGCTATGAAAAGCCACTTTATGCGATGGGGAAAGTGCAGTCCGAGTTGCTTTTTGTTGACGGGGCCATCAAAAGTTTTAAGTTGTGTGATTTCGGGTTAGTTTTTGCAGTTTTATGAGGCCATTAAGTCACTCTGTTTACGACTGCGTTTTTTTTTGCATTTCTTTTGAATATAAAAAATATTAAGGCCAGATATTAAATCGTTTTTAGTCAGGAGTTTCTTTTATTTATTTAATTTTGTGCGGGGTCATGAATTTATCATTTTGATTTCAAGTTCTAACACGATTTGTTATTTAACCCAATAAACAGTTAACTATTATAATTAATTGGGCATCATTTCCGCATGCCAACTTAATTATACACCAATTATAACCCTTAATTAGCATACAATTCGCAGTTAATAGAGTTTAAATTGAAATGAGATCCGGCGGAAGGGCAAAATAATTTCTGCTCTGGGAAATGTGTGGAAAAACAGCAGGCGGAAGAGAAAAAAGACTAACCATTTCTGACAAAGTTTCCACAAAAGGACCGGCATCAATTTATGACCACAAAAACCAAGGGAGAGAAAGGGCGAGAGCACAGCCATTTTGTGTCCAGCGATTGTAAATTGTCTGACATTTGATGGCGGCCAATGTCCTGCGTCCTGCGGCTTTCTTTAGTGCCATGTGGCTTGGCAATTGATGTCCCTTCATTAGCTATTAATGCCAGTCCCCGGAAATAAAAAGGTGTGACAATTGCTGGTGCCAACAATGGGCAGGGCCGCTTAAAGGATGCATTTTGGAAAGGGAAGCTTGGGGGTTTCTAGGAAAGATATATTATTTAAATTTGAGATGAACATTTTTAGGAAATACTGTATTAAACTAAACTAAAAACTCATTTTAAATAAATATTCTCTCACTCAAAAGCTACAAAGAAGAGCCCTTTTTTATCTAAGGAATTTTCGTGTGGCTTTAGGCTGCCTTTTGTAATAAGAAGAATTGAAGTTATTTTTTTAAATTTAATTATTTTGAGCTCGAGTTGAGGCGTTGTTTTTGTTTTAGTTCTTTTGTTTAAGTTCCCTATCCTAAAATATATTCTTCAAATATATATTTTTTATTGCTAAATTTATTTTAGCATTTTCGGCTGATCTTATTAATGGTTCTTTGGCATTTTTTGTTTGTTAATATTGAATTAAAAAAAAGGTATTTAACTGCAATGTATTTGTTTTCGTCTCTAAATGTCCGCCAAATTTTTGTGCAAATAACTACCGGGGGGAGCTACTGTTCCCGGCATTGTTGTTCGCCGATTCTATTGGCCTTTTGTTGGCCAGAGCCTTGGGCAAAGCGCCAAATGCAGGCGCTTTCTGAATGCGTTTACAGCTCATTAAACGCTCATTGCGAGGGGCTTGAGGAAAGGTAAGGGAGTGCCCATCCCAGTCTGGCTCTGGCTCCCATTCCCATTCCTTTCCGCCCTATCGATCTGCGGGCTGCATTTGCATTCCGCGTTCCGGACTCGGTGGTATTGTATCCCAGATTCTGGTTGTGGCTTCGCGCACTTCCTTCCCTCATTTACCATGATTACAAGCTGTGGGGTTCGCGGAAGTAGTCCTTCGAGTGTTCGATGCCCGCTGAAAGACACTCGGAGAAAACTGGGTAGATCTAGCTAGCCAGCCGAGAATTTTATACCTTTGCAGATAGTAATATAAATAAATTAAAGGATCATATGCTGATAAAGGAGTATATATACTTGTACTTCTTTCACTGCGTCGCAACCTTCAGACTAAAATTGTAAAGCCCTTAAAAACTAAGAAATTATGTAGAATTGTAGAAAATATTGTTGGAAATCTATTTAGTTATAACAAATGAATTTGTATTCCTAAAATATTTAAAGTACTGTAAAACATTTACTTTTTAAAAAACATTTAAACAAATATGGTTTTTGCCAACTTTAGAGTTTTACTTTTAACTTTTTGTAAGAAATTAGGTGGCAGAGGCAGAGCCTTTTATTATCCCTTTTCCACCAGCATAAATTTATTTGTTCTAACTTTTTTTTGCTCCCTTAAAATGCAACCAAAGCCGACAGCTGACAAAGCCAGGTTCGGATCGGGCTGGATTCCAAGGTTCCCTTGGCTTGGATACATCTTTTATGGGCTGCCCACTCAGGAGATGCCACTGACAAGTGCATATGCTTGAAGATACTTTGTTATTGTTGATTTTGTTGGTTTGTGTGAGAAGGAAAACCACAAAGGTCTGTTTTTTCTGTCATTTTTCTTCTTTTTTTTCCTTGTTCCAAATCCGTATGTCGTATCCCATATCCCATGTCCGAGCGGGAGTCCGAGTCCGGATGAAGGCCAGCATATGTGGGGAGGGAATGAATGCATTTTACGACTTTGTCTGCGGCTCTTTTGGTCTACATTTGATAACTGGCTTGCAGGATAATCCTGCCACCTCCCCTTTCACCCAGCTAGCCAGCCAGCCATTTGAGGTATTTTCCTGCTGCGAATAATTGCCACACAAATATGTAGTCTGACCAATACAAAGGATTTTTCGAGCAACAATAGAAATGGGGAAAAAATGCTGATGTTGATTGAAAACGAAATAAAAGTCAGTTGAATAGCAAGAGAATCGCTATGAAAATAAATCAAATATGGCAAATATATTTTTACCCCTTTAATGATAGTGTAAAGTAAAGCTTTAAGTCAATTTACAACCTTTTTTATACTACAGAGACACTATTACAGTCCAGGGAGCTGTTTATGTTGCTTGAGAATGGGTTTTTCCGGCCACAAAAACTCATGTACGAGAATTTGTGGCGGCTTCTCCAGCTGCATTTTATGACCGACCATTATTTCCCCACGAACAACTCTCTCGCACACACAAGCACAGAAATAGGATTCCCGTATATTACTGCATTTTCGGTTTGGATTTTTTTTACTCGGTTTCCCATCCAACCAACCTCAAGTGCTTAATTGGATTTCCCGACGCTGCTCGCAAAAACAATGACGAATATATGTGGCTACAGCTGCGATTGCCGCTGCTGCATTTTGGAGGCAACTGCTGGCCGGCGATAAGTGTCCTGACAACAATGGCAGGAACTCTTGTCAAAGGCGCCAGTTGAAATTATAAACCCACTCTCTGGGAGAACAATGGACAATGCACTATGGTCCGGCCGACCACTTTTCTTGGCCAAAAGTAAAACCTTGCTCAATTTAAAGGATATCAATTTTAGTTACTCGGTGTATTCGGTATTTAGTCACTTTGCTCTTTGTTTCACAAGTAAAACCTTAAAAGTTACACTTTCTTTGCCTGAGAATTTTATATTAAAGTATTTCTTAAACTCAAACTCACTTCGTAGTGCATTTTATATGCCGAAAATCGCCGCACCTAATCTTAATATTAATTGACTTTCAAGGAGACAAGACACGGCCTTTCCGAGACCCTGTGCCAGTGCTAATCCATACTTTTCGGCTGTCACTGCTCAACTAACTGTCGGCTTTTAATTGGAAATTGTACGGAAAAAACTTATAGCTTGGCCAAGGCAAAATAGGAAGAGGAAGAATAGGCCAAGAGACAGGCTACTGGCCGAAAGAAGGGGGTAGAGAGTAGAAGGCAAGCATTCCAAAATGGTTCCCCTGAGGAATGGCTGAAAAAATTATTTGCAGCATTGAAGGCTGAAGCGAAGAATGTTGATGGCTAATAGAAGCATACACTGGGATCTGAAATCGAAAAAATTTAATTAAGGAAATATTGCACATTTTGATCTCAATTTTGGAAATAAGGAAATATTTTAGGCATAGCCTTTTTTTCTGAAGAAGTTTTTGATATTCCTAATCTATTTTATTATAACGAATCCACAAGGGTTTAAAAATCCCTTAAACAGGTGTCTAAGAGTTTGCATTTAAATGTTTGAGGTATTAAATTCAGTCTACATAAATATCTTTAACTATGTAAAAATGTGTAGCATACTTTTGGGCGCCTTTTTAAGGGTTTTCAAAACTAGGGATTCGTATATAATATTAATTTGATTTGTGATATAACTATATCCTAATAATATCAGAAACTTTCGCAGAAATGTATATAATATAAGTTTTGAAAAGTTTAAGAATCGAATTTAAAAGCGCTTAAATAATAAATAATAATAAATAATAATAAATAATAATAGTTTTGATAGACATAAATGTAAGCAACAACAATAATTATAATATCTCTCTATTTTATTAAACTTCACTTAATTAACTTAAACTTACTTACAGCTTAAGACTAGATGAAGGCCCAACGAAAATGTATATACTATAAACGGATTAGATTGAGCTTCCATTTGGGTGTGTTAATCATATAAATTAAATTATAAAAATATTATTGTATATATATTTTTTTTAATTGAAGATGTACCTAATATATTTTCAAAAGATTTCTATATTTTTTCCGAGTATATAGCGCCCACACAAAGTTTTTATTGCCCACACACAAACACACACATACCGAAAGAGGGAAAACTTATGTCATTATGATGGACTTTGGGTCCTTTGGCTCATTTATATGGTGACCCACACACCGCTCCCCGTCCCCTTCTGTCCTTCTCCAGCCTGTCCACATGCGTGGCTGACAATTATTAATGAAAGGGTAAAAAGTCTACCCATCCGAATCCCAGGCATTATCCTTATCGCTCCGCTTTTGCCCCGGCATGCAAAATTTATTGTCTACTTTTATTTATTGATCCGAGTTCTGCATCGCATTTTACTTTGGCCATCGCCGCGGCGTCTTTATCTTGGCCACGACGAATTGGCCGGAAAACTTCAGGGGCCCGGGTAAAGTTGGAGCAACTGTCTGGAGAGGCAGCCGAGGAGAAACATCGAATATAGGCGTACGAAAATTATGCTTTCCTTTGAAATGATAAAACGACTACTTCTGTAATTTTCCTCGAGCTTTGCTACAACTTAAAAAGTATTTATATAACTTATAACTCATCACTTTTCATTAAGAGCTTACTTTAATGATATGTAATTACTGATATATATCTAAAATTTTTAAAAAGTCATTAGAAATTTATGTGCCGCCTTAAATTCAATAATAAAAATAAAATTTATGCAACGCAGGCAAAGTTGTTAAATGTTCAGATGCCATTATTTGCTCATTTCGAATCGAATGGCATTTCAGACATTCAGGCAACAAATTATTTGCCGATTTGAACAAATCATTAAAGGGTCTCAAATGAGAATAATTAAAAGCGAATCAAGATAACCCTCTGCTCCCAGGCCGAGGCCCTTTCTGGGCCAAACCGTAATCAGCTTCTGAGAAAGTTTCACCCAATTTGTCGCCAGAGAAAAGTTTTCCAACGCTCTGAAAACAAAGTTAACAACCGAACCAGTGGTTGCAAAGTTTTTGAAAGCTAGATTTGGCGAGAAAAAAGTAGCTGAAAATATATAAATAATATAAATATAACTAAGATTTAAATTTAAAAAAAAACAGACTCGAAGATTGATAGCTTAGCAAACCATTATCAAGTCCTTGAAATTAAATTTAAATTAAACTAAAATTACATTTAAAAATGTATCATTTTTTGACAATTTTAATTTATAATTAACTGAAAAGAATAGCTAAAGTGGCAGCTCTAAAGTTCAGATCCCGAAACAAACTTAATTTGAAATGGGAAAACGGGGAATTGCTCAATTATTTGTTGGGGCGCCTTAAATTTTATTTGTATTTTATTAGTTCATGCCTGCTGCTAGCGACTCCAGAAAAAGGTAATAAAGGCCCAGAAAAATCGACTTTATGGACCACTTATTTATAGGCCTAAAGTGGGGTAAAAGTGGGTGCAAAATGTGTGGGAAACTGTAGGCCAAAATGTTGGCAATGGCTTCGTTTGGTGGCATTTGCCGCAGGTATTTATTAGGTATCAATATCAGCCGTGCCATGGCAATATGGCCATATTGCGGCACCTTGAAATAATGAAATGCCAATCGAAAGTGGCCGATAAATCCAACTCCCCACACTCAATTACCCGCTCTTAAGCTCCGAGTGTATAATTTGAAAATTTATAAACTGTGAAATCCCGTCCTGTTGTTTTATTTATGAAAGGATTCAGGGGTCCCAGAACCAGAACCAACGAATATTTATCTGTGGCGCGTCTGAAAGCAATTAAATGAGCCTAGAAAAACGAAGCCACTTAATCCCTTCTTTCATTCTTGTCTAGGTCCTTGCCAGGCACAGTTTGCACTGCCACTTGCTCCCCCTTTGTTTGACTCTCGAAGACAAAGCCAAAAACATTTGCATACTTAATTAACTTGGCTTAAATATTCCAGGGCCAAACTCGAACTTTAATAAATATAAATATTCTACCTTAAATGTTTCCTAAATTATTTAATACCATAAAATAATCATTAGAATTATGGGAAGAACAGCTGGGAAAGAACAGCGTTAAATTATTATTATATTTTCGTGGCCAGAACTTCCCTTCTTCCCATCGCAGATATATGCAAATTAGCCTGGCATTTTTTCTCTGATTTTCTCACCTCGTCCTTGGGCACCAGAGTCACCTTCTTGATGGTCGGGGCACTGTTGTTAACAACGACCGTTTCCCGCTTCAGCGATGGCCGCTTTAATGCCGAGTGCGGCTTTTGTATCTCAACCATTATGGAGCCTGAGTACCGATGCTGCGAATTATTATTACCACGCAAATTTTTTTGATCCCGACGAAATGGATGAAATGGTGATAAGATGTCTTATTAGTCGGCGGAAAGTTGCTTAGTCCCTGAGAACTTTTTTTAGCTTGGCCATGAATTCAGTTAGCATCAGCCTCGGCATCAGTTTCGGCTTCAGCTTCACCTTCAGCTGTTGCCAAGTCAAATGCTCATTAATCAAACAAGAACGGCCATTATAAAAGGCATTAGGTTTACACTGGCATAAATGGGGATACTAGTTAATGGAAGTTGTTGCAAGATGTGGTTAAAAAAAAATATAAGGAAATATAACGAGTATAGAGGGTTTTTGTTTGCTGATTTATAGGCTCTTTGAGATAAAATCTTGATTAACAATCGAAAAAAGTGGGCTACCTATTATATTTTCAAGAAGACTTATTTTAGTCTGTCTTTCCGGTAAACAAATATCTCAGAAAAATGCTTAGATCCTATTTTAATAGCTCTACTTGTTTCTAGTCCATATGTACTTATTTTAAGCATATTTTTGCCAGTGTGTCTTAGTCAGTGGGACTTTCGTGGCTTGACTTTGTGAGCATGCTGCGCGGCAGGCATTATCTAAATTAGAGATGTGTGTCGTAGGGATTCCAGGCTCCGTGTCTACCTCAATCTGGGCCGTGGAGACTGTTCCCGCTCCAACTTCCCCGCTGTATGTGTCTTTTAATGAGCTGTTTATGCAATCATCAGTCCCCGAGCCTTGTCGGTTTTTTGGACAATAAATTCTGGCGCTGCCTTCTGCCTTCCGCCTTTAAAAGGGAAGTGAGGAATTGAATAATCGCAGCGATGTTAGGCGGCTTAACCTGAACGCGTCCGCATAATGTGACCGACGTCATGATTATAATAATGATGTGCCGGCAGTGTTCGGTGCCAGATAAACGACTTAGACGCAGAATAGCACAACAAATTGAATTAGGCGAGGATTTTTCCCAGGCAGGGCCACATGCGAATGGAAATCGCTTGGAAAGTATGTATATATTGGCAAAAACATGCCGAGAACCGAGAACCGAAACTTCAACAGAGCCACCAGCTGTTTTCAGGGGAAGAAACTTTGGCAGGAGAAAACTTGGGCCACATTTGCAATTTGCATATTGCTCAGCAAGTTTAGCCGAGGGAAATTCAAGGGAAAATTGAGTGGGAAAGACACGGTCAAGTGGAAAGGACTATGCAAATGATTCGCTCGCACAACGCTGCGTATGATTGATGAGGTTGGTCAGTTGCTTACTTCGTCAGTTGTTTGCTTAGGTCTACCCCTCCTAAATGTTTTCTTTATTTTCCCCTTTTCTCTCCTCTTAATTTAAGCCCTTCCCTTTTTGCTGTTAAATTTTTCAAAGGCGAAACAGGAAACTATTTCGGCCAACTTGCCAGTAAGCCAATAAAGTTTCCGCCTGTAATATGTGGAAATTTATATAATTTTGGCAAGTACTTTTCAAGGGGAATTTGGCCAAGTCGGCTGGAAGTTTTAAAGCTTAAATACTCTTCATCAAGGATTATTAAGTTTTTGCAGTTTCACCAACTTGTTAGGTGGAATCTGGACGTGAACGTTTTTAGGTTAGAGATTGGTACTTCCAAAATGCATTAAGTGGAACAAAGTTTTCGATCCTGGAAATGCCCATTTTGTATTAAAGGGGAAATATCGGCTAGATATATGTACGTATAGTGATAAGTGAAACCAGCGTCTAAATTCCCCAGTCTCTCTTCCCTCTGACCTGATTAAGACCGTTCTGTTGCTGGTGAAATGAATTTAAAAATTGATCCAACACCCAGGACAGGAAGCTGATATTGTTTTGCTTCTCGTCCCTGTCCCTGCCGCAGCCTGTGTCCTATCAATTCTCAATCTTTGGTGCTTGGCTCTGGCATATATCAATGCCCCATCAGGGCACATATACTATATATATACACCGCGCATTGACACACGTTGAAGCTGTGTGTAAACAGAGAAAATGGCCGAGGGAAGAGCCAGAGAAAGATCCGGCGGGACCAAGATGGAGGCAAAAGAAAGCTGCCAACAGAATATATAGCTCTTGGCTTTAGGTTGGGCAAACTTTTCGTCTTGTGTGTGTGGGGGGGGCAAGAGGGTAGAAAGGGGGTGTGCCCGTGGTGTGCGAAGGGTGTGTGGAGGTGTGGGTTGCAGTTCATACAGCTGCTGCAGCTGGGCGATGATGCGAGCATGAGCTCGGGCATTGACACACTTTGCTTAGCTTGTCAGCTGCTCTGTTTGTTTGCATTTTGTACGCCATTGAGCAGGAAATTAAAAATGTCCATAAAGATTTATATGCATATATATGGCGGGCATACGCACGCATGCTTGGCTACACCCAGAAAAAACCATTGCCTCCAAATTTAGGGTCATTCGACCTAAAATGGACGTCGAGGAATTTGTTGCCTTCAAATTTGGGATTTTTAGGCAATAGGCAATTGTTCAAAACGAAATATTTGAATATTTGAAATGAAACTAAAATTGTTTAATATAATTTACACTACTTTCTGTATTATAAGTTGTGCATAGTTTGAACATAATAAAATTAAAGAACACGTATTCCATTTTAGCCTCAGTTTTATTATTATTTAAACAGAAATGTGTTCACTTGATGAATTAATTATCCTTTTTATTTCCAATAAGTTTATTGAAGCTACAAACGATTTATTGGAATTTAAAATATATTTTTTACCTTCCTGGATTTTATTTTATTACTTTATTACTTTACTTTATTTATTAATTTTCCTTTTCTTTTCCAATAAGTTTATTAAAGCTAAACACAATTTCTTGGAATTAAAAATACATTTTTTTACCTGGACAATTTGAATAGCTGATTTGATATATATTTAGTTTAATGTAACATTAATTCATTGCTTTTATAATTAAAATTGATTATTTGTAAGTTTTTTAGCATGAAATAATAGAATTTAAAACAATATTTTATATTAAGACAAGATTTTTGTTTATAACTATAAATAAATATATATATCTAATGAAATTACTTTAAACTGTGCCTAAAAGTATGAAATATAATGATTGAGGCACTACATTTAGTGCAATTTTTTTTAGCATACTTTTAGGCACTTTTTTAAGTGATTTCAAAACGCTAGTGATTTATGTAGCGTCTCTGATACTGTTTGGTCTCTCTGCATTTTCAATTATTGGCTATATCTCTTGCTGTCCCTATTGTTTTCCCCTTATTTCCTGTTTCCGTATTGTTTTGCATTTCGGGAGCGAGTAAACAGGTGAAGGGAAGAGGGCAAGGAAGGAAAGAAAGCAGACTGGAGAGATGGAGCGGGTCAAATGGCGTAATGTACACACACTCGTGTGTGTGTGTGTTCGAACAATAACACAAAAAGAACAACAACCACAGCTGTTTTGAAGCAACAACAACTCCATCACACATTATCCTGCCAATGCCTCCTCGAAACCAAGCAATTTCCCACCTTTTCGTTTGCGTTACTTTAAGATTTTCGCTTTTCTGTATTATTTATTGTAGACTTGACATTTTCTTTGTGTTTTGTCGCCTCAGCGTTTCTTAACTGGATTTACACCGTGAGAATTAGTGACCACCAAAAATAATAACAATAACATCAATCGGAGACTGGACAGGAGGAGAGACAGCGATGGAAACAGAGTATGTGTGAGAGAGCGAGAGTGGCGAACGGCGGACGGCGGACGGGAGACGAACGCGAGAGATGCGAACGCTTCCGTGCGGAAGTCAGGCGACGACTGAAAGTGAAAACGAGAATGAGACTGCGACTGCGACTGCGACTGCGACTGCGAGCCAAACAGAGAATGGCGGAGCGACGGAACTAACGGTGTATTACAATCCAAGCGCTCCGCCATTTCTCTGCTGCGTCTGCGTGTGTGTGTCGAAGGCTCCTCTGTGTCTGTCTGTGTGCGTGCGAGAGTCCGTGCACTGGGAGAAATGCGGCTAACTTATTGGGTTATTTATTAATTTAATTTATTATAATTTATTATTTATTACTATTTTTATTGAACTCAACAGAGCCAGGTCAAGTGTTCAATTAGTTTAATAATTTTAGCTCCTGGAATGCCACATCTTCACAGTTTAAAATATATTGTTTTTTTGTAATATAATATTTAGATTTTTAATAATTTTATATATGTTTGCCCTTTATCCTTTAAACTGGCGAATACTTATGAAGGAAACTCTATAAAAACGTAGAGCTCAATTTGTAATAGAAGTTTGAATATTAAAGTTCTTGTTAATTGATGTAATAATATTTTAGAAGTATTTTTTTTGAGTACACTTACTTTGTGTGTATATGTGTATAAATGGTCTGGTCTACAGCTTTGTTGTTATTGTTTACCTTTTCCCTGGGGCACACACACACACAAAAGGACTGTCCAATTTTTGGGCGCCAAGGAGAAGGTCGTCAAAAATCAGCTGTGTTTGCTAAGAAGCTTTTGCCAAATAGACTTTTGTGTCTTGGCTAAGCTTTCTCAAAAATATATATTCCCATTAAAAATCATTTTTGTAATTTTTAATAGTCAAACAATGTAGTAAATTTTTTTTGGTATTAATTTTATATAAAAGTTTCTCTATTTTTAATCTTATTGCTTGAAGAGCAGCCGAAATATATTTACAAACCAGGCCAAGGAATTAAGCTTTCAGCGCTCTTTTCTCACTATATTAATTTTAGTATTGTATACTAGATTTAGTTTGTTAAAATAAAAATAAATAAGTAAATAAATGAAAAGATATATTGAAAAATATAAACGAAAGGGACTTTCATTTTTCACTAACGCCCCAATACTTTTTTCGATAGACTAATAAAAAATAAATAATACAAAATAAAGTCCAGGAACTAAATGATCTATTTATTACTAGTGGTTATCCTTAATTGTAATCCACATTGAAACATAGTAAAGCTTAATAAATATCTTTATTTTCTCAGAATGCTAAACATAAGTAAAAACTGTGAAAGCATATTTTGAAATCGCATAAAGCTTTTGATTAAGCTAAGGAAGCTCACTAGCAAAAACCCTTGGCAAACAAATTGGAATTGGGAAAGTTTTGGAGCAACTTAAAGAAGTTTTCCCGCTCTAAAGTTTTGCCAATAATCTCGGTTTATGAAAAGCTCTATGTAAAGCTATTTCTTGGGAAAGCACAGAAAACTTCAAGGGTGCTTAGGAATGTTAATGCCTTTTCCGCTTGACTAAATTTCCATACCAAGCTTTTCATATAGCGGAATTAAGCCACACGATTAACAGTTTTTGGCCCTTTCTCGTTGTTATTTGAAAATTACCACAAGAAGTTCTGACCACAGCGAAATTAATGTTGCATCGAGTAGGGAAACGGGTTGAGAAGAAGAAGGGGCTGAGCTTGAAACTGCTTACTCAGCTTCTGCTGACTTGACAACTTTTAAATTCACCGCATATGTCAAATGCAGGACTCCAGAACCAGCCGCAACAAAAACCGCAATGACAATCCGCTGACAAAGGAATATAAAATATATACTGAGGAAAAAGTAAAATATTTCAGGACCTTGGGGAAAGTTTTCGCCTTCCTAAAAATGTTAACGCTATTCGCAGCCAATTATTATTCATTGAAACAAAGCGCAGCCGATAAAAGGACTTTTAATTACTTGAATAACAATTAATTGCTTCCTTAAAATGTATTATTAAATCAAATTATTTAACTTTTAATTAAATAATGAATACAAATTAATAAAACTTTTCAAAAATGTTAAGTTATTAAGCTTTTTCTTTAGAAAACAATTCATCAAGTTTATTTTCATTATAAAATGGTTAATTAATAAACTCTTTTGGCTATGTATTATGGGTCGGTGGCCGGTCAGTCATGATGTGAAGGCATCCCGAAGAATCCTGAACTCAAGGCCTTGCTTGTCATCCTGTGGTGGTCGAAGGAACACATAAACCAATTCAATTCAGCTCACCTCAATCGTCTGTCAGTCCCAACAACTCGATTAACATTTATTTTATTTTTTCTTCTTCGGCTTTCTATGTATGTATAGCCCACACCTTTGCTTTTTTCCCAGCTCCAATATTTTCCCTCGTTTTTTTGCCTTGCGGCTGCTGTCATTGTCGCATTGGAGTGGAAATGTTGCAAAATTAATGCGATATCCTAGGCGATTACAGATCACAGAACAAAGAAACCAACAAAAAAAGTGAGTATAGAAAAAGCCACAACAAGTGTTACTTGGCACTTGAAGTTGGCCTGCCTCAAAGGTAATTTATAGTAGTCGCTATACATTATCGACAATAGCGAAATGGTGAGAAATAACAGATGAAACTACCCAGGCTGTGGGCCGTAAACACCAGCTGCCATAAGGCAGCTACAGAGCATACGTTTTTTATCCACAGTATAAACATTTTAGGATAAATTTACGGTACTACTGATATTCGCTGTTTTTTTATAGAATATGTTTTAGTTTTATATTCTAATTTCCCTTTAAGATATATTTTAGAAAATACTCTAATACGTTACTACTAATTTATTAAAAAAATATATTTAATTTAAATTTTACTAAGTGTGTTCAAAAAATAAGCATTCGACCTATTTTTAATTCCAGAAACATACACTTTTAAAGCGAGAATTCATTAAAAGAATATGTAGTTGCTGCCATTTTGACCCACATCATCATCATCCCCAAGCCCAAGGTGATAACACCCCTTATGCCTTTTAGTCGCAGGTGTTACCCAATGTATTTGTGTGTATGTATACATACACATACACACTCAAAATGCGGGAATGGGAAACGGATGTCAGACACAAAGATGGCCGGCGCTGAAGAGAGAGATATAAAGATTGCGTAGACCAACTCCCAGGAGCATATTTATACACTGCCACAGGCACGGCCACAGGAATGTGGAGGGAGCTGAATATCCTGTAAATAGGATAGGGGTTTATTAAAAATTGATGCCATAAAAATTGCGCATTCATATTGTAAAAAATGCCTTTGCGTATTTTCAGGCACACACACTGTGAATGAAGGTACTTATACGGTGGAAAGTATTGTATACCCAAATAAAAAAAAACCAAGAGTTTAGCCTTTATACCTTAGCCTTAGCCTTTATATTATCAAATATGTACTCAATAGTATAGTTTTTACACTCTGTAGTTTCAATTATGTATTTTCGAGTATTCTTTCGAGAACATATCGCGTTAGCTGGAATTTAGTTCCTTTCTGTTTGTTGCCTTAGTGATTTTTCTAAAGTCGTGGCGCAGATTAGTATAATTTGTATTCTTTTGTAGTATTCAATTTGTAAGCAATTTGTAAACATTTTTAATACTCAAAAATATAGAATATATATAGGGTGTATTTAATATTATAGCATGTACTTAATACTGTACTTAATACTGCTTAATATCGATGTAATATTGAAATAATATCGATAATAATTTTACATAAGTGTGTCGATTTAACGATTGCTCCACGCAACAGAAACAGATTCCTCAAATTATTGGAATTGGCGATTTATTGCTTAAAAATTGCATAAAAGACATTTATTCCCATTTATTTTAGGCCAAATATTTTTGGAATCATAGGCCTAAAATTTAGGCAATGATCTAAAGCAAGCAATTCCATTTTTAGGTAATGAGTTACCTAAATTAAGCTCTTAATCACTACGACTTAATTCAATTTAAAACCAAATTATAAATCATTTTTATACCGAAAAATGTTTAAAAATTCGCCAGCTTCATAAGGCCAAAGTAAACGTCATAATTTGTATCGCACGCTGAAATCTGATGCCCGATGTATCACCATGTTGTGCCATATCCCGAGCTGTAATGTTTATGTGCACCCTCGTAAACAGGAAACGGAAATCAGCATGCAAGCGCACGCGGCAGCAACAAAAGTAAAATCAACACCAGCACTTGGGTTATTATTGGTTTTCTCCGGCCGTCTCATATGGCCGGGGTTGCTTGTGGCAAACATGTTTGGGCTTCGGTTTTGGCCCACATAGCTTTGGTTAACACGGCCAAATCAGTCCGTGTTACTAGTCGGCCTGGAAGAAGTGGAAGTCGGTCGGTGGGAAGTGCAAACACGGGGTGGCAGGAGGGTATTGACGCTTGGATAGTGTGTTTACCAAACCGATCATATGCATAAATATGTGCACATGTTTATGGTTAAATAGTAAAAGAAGGTTGATGGGCACACGTACTGGCAATGTGCGATATATTTTTTTAAAGAATTTTATACCCAATTCCAGGCGATCTATACTAAATACTAGCCTTACACATTTATATATATAAATAAATACAGCCATTATCCCCACTACCGCAGGCAACGATTTCCATGCAATAAACGCAATTAATAAATCAATAAGAAACAAAAAAATATATTAAGATACATTAATGCAAACTGTATGTTTTTTCTCAGTTTGCTTAAATAAATTAATTAATTGCATCCTCGTATATAAATTTACCCTGCTTTTTGTACAGAAAAAGTGTAATTTCCGTCACATTTCAAGCAAATATTTATGTGTAAAAACAGCCTTGTAATTTGTTGGTTGTTGACACAGTTCTTTATTTATCTGTTTTTTATCCTCTGCAAGGGATTAAATAACCGGGAAAATGTGTTTAAGCCTCAAACGAATACAGTTTCAGTTGGTTAAAGGCAGATGAGCTTTACTGCGAATATAAACTTTGAGCTGAAATTGAATTCCTTCACCCACAAGCCGTTGGAAAATGGTTAAAGTTATTTGCAACTGAAATTAAATTAATGCCACATTGCTATGCGCATGGAAAATAAGAGGAGGCCGACGGAGGCAATCGAAATAAAAATAAAAAATAAGAACAAGAAATAAGAAATAAGAAATAAGAAACAAGAAATAAAAAAACAAGAAGCAAGAAGTTAGCAGCTAGAGGGGGCAATGGGAAAAGCTGAGCGACAACAAAGTTAATTTATGTGTCGAGCCCTCTGTCTGTTGCCTTATGCTGAGCCCTAACTTTTCCAGAGTGTTTTCTAAATACCATACATATACTTATATACATAAATACAAGTGTCAATACAGGTACAGCGGGAAAGGCACACACATGCACCCAGCCCTGCAAAAGAAAACTTTTGCCACCGATTTTATGCGTTGTAATACCCGGTATTACCCATAGGGTACAAGGGTATTATAACTTGGTGTCAACCTATCAAAATTTATTATTACCTTTACTAGTTTTACCTGACGTGGAATTGATTATAATTAAATTATATTGCTTTTAAAATAATAATTAGAGAAGCTTTTAAAAAATTTAAAGCTATAGCAACTAAGTTTATTCTTAAACAAATATTTCATCAAGGTAATTTTCATTACAAAATTGTTAATTAATAAACTCTTTTGCCTATCAAGCATGATGTGAAGGCATCCTGAAGGAACGCGAACTCATGGCCTTGCCTGTCATCCACAAAAACCAATTCAATTCAGCTCACCTCAATCGACTGGCAGTCCCAACCACTCGATTAGCATGTATTTTCTTAATTCTTCTTTGCCTTTGTTTGTATGATTCACACCCTTGATTTTTTCCAGCACAATTTTTTCTGGCTGCCCAATGCTCTTGGTACCGGGTATTTCCATGTCGGTCACACGCGACTGTATGTTTCCAACTTGTTTCATTTACATAAGTAAGTTTCAACATTAAGCAAAGGCGGCGGGGGAAAATGAAAAGAAAAGCCAGGCCTTCGCCATTATCCACATTTTCAGCTCCCCGCATAAAATTTTGCCGAGTTTTCCCCATTTTCCCTTAAATTTTCGCTTGCTGTGCTGTAAAAATTTAAAACGCTGTCAGTGAAAATCCATTTAACTTTTCTGTTAATTTGCGGTAATTGTGCAGAAAATGTATAATCGAATATTTACGTATAATTAAATGAGAGGCTGAACGCTCTGACATACACCTAATTAAATGAAAGTCATCCTTAAATGGCATTTAGATTTGTATTAAATAATACATTAAATACGTAGACATTCTTTGTCGAATTTCCAATTCATTTATAATTCGAGTGAAATCAAATGGAATTTTCGATGACTTAACTCAGCCAGCAGAGCTTGAATAAAAAAGACTGTCTCTGGTTTATGTTACACTGCAAATATTACTCTGATTTATTTATAAAAGAGATGTCAGTCAATCAGTAATTAAAAGATACGATCAATGTCTAGCTAACATAAGCATAGCATTTTTTAAATCCCCATTGAAAGTCTGAAAATATTCCAAGAGTCTTTAATTTACTTTCGAGTTCAGCTGGCGAAGTCTCATATTTTCTCCGAGTGCCGGTACCAGTAACCACGAAGTTAAACACATTTCTTCTGCTCGCTTGGCGAATGTGAAACCAAAGTTAAATAAATACGCGGCAGTTGATTAGGCCTCTCCAGTCCCCGAGCTGTGGCAGAAGCCACCTGACTGAGCTGCTGAGCTCAGCATGCGTGATGTGCCTGCGGCAGGATCCCATAAAGGGAAGGACGCATAATCCCATTCCCATTCCGGCATCCACTCCCACTCATACCAGTTACTTCCTCTTCGCCAAAAATTTCGCCTCCAGGTGGCTCCTTAACAAAGTTAATAAACTTAACACAAATGCTGGCAACTGCTTAGCGATGAAATGAAAGCCAAGGGGACGGGGGGAAATTAGGGCGGAACTGCTGCTGTTGGCACCTGTAACATCCTTCGGGACACAGCCGGCTACGCACTTGAATAACAAGCATAGAAATATATTTATCGGCCTAGACACCAGCAGACAGCCCTCAGATCCCTGGTGCTTTCTTAAAGATAAGCCACTCATTTGTCTCCGATTCCGTTGGGTCTCAGGTATATTCGGCTATGGGAATGGTTATTTTTCTTAAAACTCATTAAGGACTTTAATTAATATATAATTGCTTCGCTAACTAAGATGCGAGACGATTTTCACTAACATTTTCATCTAGTCCTTGAACCTGATTAATGCCACTAATACCTACGACCGACAGGCTTTGTGTACTCTGATATACATATATCAATGTGTGTACATATAGACCTAAATAGGATGTCAACACTACGTATACGTGATATAACTATCAACTTGACCGCATGCGATTTATGTATCTAAAAAATGCACAAGCAATTTGACAATTAAGCATACGCAGAACAAAATCGGGATGAAGCTACCAAATGTAATTCCAAGTAGGACTAATTTCGGGCTAATCCCGACTTTTCTTAATTGAATCATGAAAATATTTAATTTTTTCAATCCCTATTTTAATCCCGAAAATTCTTAAATTCTATCCCGAAACAATTTTAATAATTTAGCAGAGACTAAACATTAAATTCTTAATCTTGAAACATTATGAAATTTAGATTTTATTAGACTTAAAGTTCGTTGTGAACGAATTTGTCTTATAACCTGTATTTAGGGTTACATATTTTCAATTAATTATATAAAGTAGTGAATAAGTCCCATTAAAAGCGTACTCACACATCCTGTACTTATAAGCATATTTCGACATATATGTATGTCGAAAACTCAAATACATAATCAAAAAATCAAAAAAAGTACGCTTTTATGCATTTTTAGGCTTAAATCAAGAACGTTTCGGCTTATTTTGAGATTTTATACTCGAATCGTACTTAAAAAATTAAAGAAATCGCATGCTTAAATCAATGCCAATATTCACACTAAAAGTTCTTCAATGTATTTTACAATTAAGAGGGAATATTATAAATAATTATTAATTATTGTATTATTTTGTAGGAAATTTAGAATTATGCCACGTCATAGCATATACACCCCTAAGTTAATTTACTTAGCATCCTTGGGTCGACTCCTCTTATTTTTTTGTAGTTTTAATCTAGATTCCTTGCTCTGCCCGTCTGCCTTTGAAGCGACGTTTAATCTATAATTTATTATAATTTGAATTATTTTTATTGCTTTTTGTTGTTGCTGCTGGGAAGGCAGTTTAACTTCAATTTAATTTGCCGCCGTCTCTCGACTAATTTTCCGATGGCATCGTTAACGCTCTTGTCCTCCTATTCCCCTCCAAAAATTCCTTCTTTTTTGCTTTTTTCGCTTTATTTTTGGCCAACAAACAAATATCGCTGGGGGGGAGGAAAATGTGCAAAGTTTTCGCAGATTGTCGAAGGGGCCTAATTGTCTATAAGCGAGGGCGTGGTTTTTACCACACACATTCATACGTGGATGCGTATATAAAAATATATGTATATTCGCCACATATGCAGAGGCGCTAAGTGGTTCTCCGGGGACTTTAATGCCACATGGCGCCATTTGAATGAGGTTTTAAATGTTTGCCGACTTTGTGGTCATAAGAACCAGATTCGTACGCGTGAGTGAGTGTGGCAGACAATCGGAAAAGCAATCTGCTATTTTGTATATTTAAATTGAGGCATAGCATATATATATAAACTATGGCAAATAGCTTAAATCAATATATGTATATAAGACTTTTAAAATTGTTTTCTAGGTGAAATTGTAGCCACTAATAAACCAAAAAAGGATTTTGTTAAATAAACTTTAATTTCAAAACAACAAAATTAAATAAAAGATAAGTATTTAAGTATTTTAGGGACATTTTGTAGAATTATAAATATTTATAAACATCAGTGGAATAAAATATAATACTATGTTTTAATTTATAATATTTATAATCATATTTTTATATACTTTAAATTATAATCTAATCTGTGAGAAGCTTTTCGCCCAGCTTGTTTTTCTATCTGTAAGCCATCACATTATAATTGAGTTTGCTAAATTATTGCTGTTGGTTTTAGTTTGAGTTTTTGCCATATGTTTAAATATGGCTAAAAGCATGCGGAGCCCTCATAAAAGCTTAAATTTAGAGAATAAATAAATAATAAAGGAAGGGCTGGTTAAAAAAATGCAAAGTAATTCTGCATGTATATAAAGAGCCCTTATCCCCTTTGCTTAAGTCGGGGGAGTTTGGGGCACTTTGCAGTGAAATTGCAAATTGAAATGCTATTGAAAGTTTTTCCAGGCGACAGTTCTCTCTCACACACATACACACACACACACACACTCTGCAAACACACACATGCTAACATAAAATTCAATTAGAGTTTTCAGTACTTTCATCAGCTGGCTCCTGCCTCCCCTCTCGGCTATTTGTCTTTATTTTCCAGATATGGGGCTGGCTCAGAGGCAGCTGGGGCGTGTAAGTGTGCCAAGGCTTCTTCTTCTCCGGCTAAGGATGTTAACACCCGCTTACCTGTAAAGAAAGAGGGTGGAAAAACAAAGCAAAACCATTAAACACACATACTTATATGGGGGAAATGGCCTGGCTGAAAGTCCAGTTAAAGTTTGGCCATAAAGGCAGCAAGAGCCTATATTAATCATGACTTGGGCAATAATAGAACACAGTCGGAAATGGCCAGGAGAGAGGTGAAAGGACATGAATAAGACAACAAGTCAACTTAGTCTCCTTTGGCTCACAAAGTAGTTTCGAGGAAGGATTCTGCTGGGATTTTGCCTCATTAACCAAAGCCAATGAGAGACAAGCCTTGGGCTGGGCTCTGATAATTACGATTTACGCAATATAAGAAACATATGTAAATAGGAGAGAATTTGTTGATGAAATTTATTTGTAAATGGTTAATTATGAAAATAAATAAGTTACAGGAAGTTTATTAACACTGAGAGATTAATGGCATCCTAAAATTGAGAAGCTGCGTTCTCAAATATGAACTCCCCTGATTTTGAGTACGGATTTGCCTACAACATTAAGTTACGAAATTTCTTTGTTGTTTCTTTACAAAAAACTCAAAATTAATTCAGAATACTCACATCAAAATTGAGAACAAATAGTCTTAAATTAAAGTGGTTTTATCCTCAAATTGAGTACATCTGTAGTCAAGTTGGTACAGAAGGAGTGAGAGGGGAAGACAAAGTTCTCTCTTTAATATAATTTCTTATCTAATCAAAACCCCTTCAAAATTAAGCGCCCTTGTACTGAGACAATTGATGTTGCCACTTAGACTACGTATCCTGGTTGGTCAAATTGACAGTGGGCTCCGATGTGGCTACGCTACGTGGTGAGCATGTGGGCTTGAATGATACGGCGGCTGGTGAGTGAGTCCCGAAAGGCACTTGGGCCACATGATGAGCTGGCTGACAGGTCAGAGATCTGGAGGACCGAGAGAGAAGGCCCAAGTGAATGGCGTTGACGGCACATGGCCTTGCAGTGGATTTGGTCATGGCGCTCACGAGTTTTGTGTTTTGTGTTTTGCGTTAACCCGCCGCCCACCGACCGCTGTCTGAGCCATGTCCTGTTGACAGTTGCACTAATTGCAGAATGCTGTTGTATGTTCGCCTGCCATTGTCTCTGGCATACTTTTAGGCAATTTGCATATTTCGTTAAGCAGCATCTGCCCGGCTCCTTCTGCAGCTACAGATGTCCTGCTGTGTCTCGCTGAACTCTTTCTCTACAGCTTTCCCTTTCGCTTTCCGTATTCCGTATTCCGTTTCCTTTGTCTTTGGCTCGGGTAAATATTTATTTTCCACACACACACACGATTTTCCACGAGCTCTAATTAAGAATGAAGGCTGCCATTTTACTAATTGACACAATGATTAATGCGATTGTCTTGGCATTCGAGTGAAGGTGCTGGCTGGTTTATTTGGTTTTCGGTCTTAAGCAAGTGGAAACAATGGAAACTTAACAACTTAAATATTTAATGTACTTGTTTAAACCACTCAATGCTGTAGAAGAGAGAGCGAAACGGAGCAACAGCCATTCAAAGCCACTTTGCCGCTCTTTCCCTCTCGCAGTGAAAGTCTCACAATTTCTGTACCAACTTCACTACACACGTACTCAATTTAAGGATAAAACCAGTTAAATTTTTGTGCGTACTCAAGGTAAGGAAAATATACTAAAACTTAAAATTTTAGGCAAATCCGTACTCAAAATGAGAGGAGTACATATTTGAGAATGCGTATTCTCAATTTTCTTGCCATCATTTTCGGTGTGTGTATAAAGTTCGATTCGGCAAAGTTAGCTTCCATTCTTGTTAATATTCCAGTGCAAAAGTAGAACCCATTAGTATTTTTAGTTATTAGAAAGACCATGACCATAAACATTTTCCTTTTTGGGCACCGTATGCGAATGCATTTTTCATTTCCATACCCATTGTCCCGTCATATTCCTTTTATTTTTTCCTATCTTTTTGTAGTTCGCATATAAAATATGGCAATTGAGCGCGGCGACATAAATCATTTGCAGTTTTTTACTTGCTTATACCAAATTTATTGTGAAAATGTTTTTTCAAGGGATGTTTTTTAAAGGATACCAGTTCTAAGATTAAATAAAACGGTTTACCATTCGAAGCATTTTATACAAATACAATACACATGCCCACATATCCTTAATGATGCCGCAAGGGGGAGAGTGTGTTTGTGTTTGTCGTGATTAATTTTGAATGAGAAACCATTTATGCCGAGTCGCCTGCTCCGGCGCGCTTAATTAGTTGCAGCTTCAATGGGATATTAATGGGGCTGCTGCGACTGCGATGTCCTGCCAGCGAAATTCCCCCAAAGTGCAATGGACAGCGAAACAGCGAAACAGGGAAACAGGAGGGAGACGTGGCAATTATGCTGGACTTTGGTATTGGGATCGGCATCATAATCGTTATGCCCGCCCATTTAATTAAACTTTGCAACCCTTGAGGGTTGCCAATGCCTCCTCCTCCCTGTACCCAAAAATTGTGGCCTTGTTCAGCTTAATTGCTAACACGCATATACACACAGCTACACTGAGAAGAGAGCTCTATGATACTTATAGCATAATTAGGCACTAATGGATATAATTTAGCAATCCGTAAAATCTCTTAAACGAATGTATTTACTTATATTGAATCCGGGGAAGGCGTGTACATAATTGATTTTAATTATTTCTCGAATGAAAGCATTATTTTTAGGAAATCTAACCTCTGCCAATAATCACATAAATATTAAACCCTCTGTAATTTATCTCTGTGCACTTTTACACTGACGCAGAGAGACTTTGTCTAGCCCCAAAAAGTATGCAATAAAAATTAATGAGCGGGAAAATTTTTATTGACGCGCCTTTGGCAATGCATAAATGAATAATGCCCCAAGGGAAAGCATAATGAGCAGGAGTTCTCTGTGATGGCAGTGTGTATGTATGCTATTGTGTGGTTATTGGTATGTGTTTGGTTTGGTGATTGGAAGAGGGGTCGGAAGGGACATGCCCCCACTGTAAAACTAGGCAAACAACGTCATTGTTCGAGCAGCTGTAGCGGCTGAACAAACTCGGTTTCGGTCTGATTTGTGGCCACTAAAAGCCTCTCTGACATCAGCCGAAGGACATGTTGGGACATCACACTCAGGACATGCCAACGCCAGACCCAGCGGCCAGTGGCCAAATAAATGAATGGATACACGTGTGCAGCTGGCGGTGGAAAAGGAAATGCCCACAGTGGGCTTAATTAAAAGCATTCTGAATAATATGCAAATAAAATCAAACGTAATAATGTTGGAATGGGTATATGTTCTTAATAATTATATTTAAAGATTAAGTTATTAAGTAATTTCAATACTTTATATACCTATATCCTTCTGATTTATTTCCTGCTTAACTTCTGTATAAATAAATGTGTAACGCTTATTATACTTTCCTAATATTATTTTTACAGCGGATTGCTAGTAGATAAATGAATATAGAAGTAAATAAAAATAATCTTAAATGACTTAGTTAATTCCACAGTACGGCGCCATCGGTCTGAGCATAACAAATGCTATTGTCCAGAATGTCCACAGTGTTCCCTCTTGCATCCGCCCCTCCTTTGTAATTGCAGTTAACAAAAAAAGTTGAAAGCGTCAATATTGCGCATACGCCACGTGGAACGCGGACTGCAGGCGGTTTGAGCAGCCAAACCGAAATGGAATCAATGCTTGTTTGTCTCAGTCATTAGCCGCCCCAAAATAGCCGGCTAGAAACTTTGGAGGGCGTGCTGGGAAAGGCCGAGGTCAAAGGCCGGAAGCAGCGGAAGACGAGTGGCAGAGGCTGAAGCACGAAAACTTCTTTATGACATCACCAAAGGCAACAGAGGGCGAGAGGGCACAAAAGTTGACCAAAAGCCTCGGGCTGCGCGTGCTATGTAGGATGTGTGCGATGTCCGATATGCGATATGCAAACTAAACGACGGCACGTGACCACACACACGCACACACAGACACCGAACACGGAAGAACTCGGAAGGAAAGGAAGCACCTTAAAGGTGCTCGTTGCGGGCACGTGTAGGTATTTAATATAGACTGCGTTCTTCGCACGCACCGAAGCATGCCCGGAAATTGGGAAAAGTTTGTGAAGTATAGCAAGGGAAAAGCAGGCCAAAATATATATTTTAAAATAATATTTAATATTAACAGTTTCATCAGAATTACAACTCCTCTTAATTTCCGTTTTTTAAAATATAGAGAAAACCTTGTAGAAAGTGCTGCTTAAGCTGTTACTCTATGTTGACTTTATTTCTTTCTAAAATAGTGCTACAAAGTAATATTTCTACACGACAGAGTCTTTCCATTTTCCCGAGCTAATTACGTTGTCAGGTCCGTGCGCCATTTGTTATCTGCGGAAGTGTCTGTCAGAGATTGCGTGCTTGTGCTTGTGCTTGCGCTGACCATTTAGCTGGCCACGCCCCATCCCCAATTTGCACATTTTCTCTTTCCCTGGCTTTGCCTGGCTTTCCCTATATGGCAGAGTAGAGTGTAATCTCCACTCCTCTTTACACAATCCACGTAGTCAAACGGTTAGGACTACAACTTGCCGAAGGATTTTTGTTATCGCCTTTTGGAAGGTAAGCTCGAAATGCAAAAAACACAAGGAACAACAATTGAGTACAGAAAAAGATCCATAGGGAAACTACGATATATGTATGGAATACAACAAGAATTTTAATATCAAACAAATTTATTAATTTAATTTATCGTAGCCTTAGCACTGCGAAACTCGTACTTTATCGATATCATGGACCATTTAGGGATAATATTATGGCAATTGCTAAATTTTTCTAAATAAATAACGATATAACAAACTATTAATATATCGATAGTAGTCGATATTATCTATCATTTTGCAATACAAATATGCCTTGTCCCAATGCTCCATTCTGCTCCATTCTCGAGGTCCATTCTTCTACACGGGGACTCCCATAAGGGAGAATGGTCCATTCCAAATGGTATATATGGTATAAAAAGTGGTATACATACTAAAAAAAAAATCCGAAAAATATCGATTATAAAGCGATATTTCGTAAGTTCCTTTCCTAATCCTTCCTTCCCTTCCCTAATTTCTTATTGTTTTTGGATGCATTAAAAATAACGTAGGGCAATAAGTTTAATGTCCCTTTTTACATATTTCAAGTGAAAACTAGAACAGGTCTGGAAAATAATTTCCGTGTAGATTTTGCGGAAGTGGAAACTGGTACAGATAATTAATTGATAATTATTATTTTCTATTATATTGAAATAGTATTAATTAATTTAATTCTTTAATTATTAATTTTCATATTACTTATTTAATAATTATTCATTGTTTGTATATATCTGATTGTCTACTTTTAGCGATCTAAGAAAGATTTGTTTACAGTGACTAAGTGGTGGCTCTGTGTGTCGTGCTCACTTAACATTTTCGTATGTTTTATTTGCTGACTTCCCGGCATCTGTGGCACCTGGCGTAAATGGGCCGAGGAGCCAGGAGCAGGCCGGTGAATTGTTCGAGGCGTTGTCACGTTTCACCAAATATTTTGCAATTTTCCACAGATTTAAGTTTCCTATTGGCTTGATGTCGTCGTCGGTCTTTTTGAGTTTCATTTTCATTTTTGTTTCGCTTGCGTTTTCAGTTTGTTTGTGGCTGGGCCCAACACGTTTCTGAATTATAAACGAGCTCGCAAAAAGGGAGGAGTGAGAGCCGTGCCTTCAATTATGCACACACGCTGGGGCCGCTGTGACACGCACAAATCTGGAAATTGCATCTAAGTTCTCAGATCTCCCATCTGTCATTCTCCTTGCAGTCCCCCATTCCCTGGTGGAGCAGCCAGGCAAGAGGAGCCGCCAAATGGCATAGCAAATGAGAGGGGAAAGCCGGAGCGGGAATTGGAAGAGCAATCAGGGGATGATTCCCCTGCTGCCGCTGGCATGTGCCATCCTCCTTAGACCAGGTAATAAAAATCTGCCACTTTGTGCCAATAATAAACATTATTCGCAACGGAGCACGGTGTGTCATCTTGGCCCATGTCCTTGAGAAATTCCTCGCATCCTTTTTTAGCTCTCCACAGAGTACGGCAGTACCGAGAGGTGTTTTCGTTTGGATATAATTTAGACCAGGTGTAGTGTGGGAACCCCATAAAGCCTTCTTATTCCAGATCATTGTGGTCGCGACTTTGTCCTGCGTTACGACGCCCTGAATATGATATCCCATAGTTTGGCCTGCTCGTTTGTATTATGTAAATCCTTATCCATACATAATCGCCATTATTCTCCGCTGATTGCCATTTGCAGGCACTCAACTTGATTTAGGTCCCAGTCACGCCCCCACTTCCATTTGCCCTCTCAGCCACCGCGAATGGATATGCGGGAGGAAGGCTTTTGGGCCAAAAATTTATTCAAAATAAACTTGATGCCAAAATGGCTCAATGGCGACATGGGAGCAGTGGAAAAATATATATTCGTATGTATTTATGGAGGGGCGGTAAGTGCTGACCTTCCGAAAAAGAATAATAGCGGAAGGGCAGGCTGTGGTTTTCTTGTCGAAACCGATTCCAGTCACTTAGGACCAAGCTTGCTCTTACTTTCATGTCACATCAATCTGGACCAGGCATTCCTCAGTTAGGCTTCGTATTCATCGCAGCAAAAAAAGTATAACAAAAAATTGATCCCAAGCTATAGCAAGATGTGGCGCCTGACTGCAACTTTGCTGCTCGCCAGCTTTATTGCCGCCTCAACCGGGGCGGAGAAGGATGTCCTGGTGCTGGGCGACAACGACTTTGCCAGCACCCTGAAGCGCCATGAGACCACCCTGGTGATGTTCTATGCCCCCTGGTGCGGCCATTGCAATCGACTGAAGCCCGAATATGCCAAGGCAGCGGAGATCGTCAAGGACGACGAGCCGCCCATCAAGCTGGCCAAGATCGACTGCACGGAGGCTGGCAAGGAGATCTGCAACAAGTACTCAATCCGTGGCTACCCCACGCTGAAGCTCTTCCGGCAGAACGAGGTGTCGCAGGACTACCTTGGACCACGCAAGGCCGCCGGCATCGTCAAGTATATGCGCGCCCAGGTGAAACAACCGTTCAAGTTCAACAAGAAAATGCACACCATTGCCCAGCTGGTCAAGCTGGCCGACCTGGCCGAGTACCTGGACGACAAGGAGGCCTCACAGCTGCGCTACTTCAGCGACATTGACTCCAAGATGGTCCGGATCCTCCTGAAGATTGCCGACAAGAATCGCAAGAAGTACGGCCTCGCACCGATGTACTGAGGGAGGAACCTATATGATTGATCTTACGTTTCTATATACCTATACATTTTCAAGACGGCTTTTTGTCATTTCATATATTTTTGTTAAGTGCCTGACAAGAAAGCATCAAAGGGGCTATGGACCCACACCACTGATTGTTCAACAATAAAAACATATATTAACATTTAACACAATTAAATCTCGTTATCGTGGTTTCAATTTATTTCGTGGATTTCTCATTCTAGTATTCACTTTTCAATGTTATCGTAGTGTGACCGTAGTCTTCCTTTCTACTTAATCATAATTTCATTTAATCTCGGCGGAATCTTAACATAAAATGCAAAATGCTACTTATGCAATCAAAGCTAACAATCTTCTATCTATGTAATAGTGCTTGATTGAATGAATGAATAAATCGTTCCATTTATTCAGATGTTATCGGTTTTTTAATGGATAAATGAATAAATCGCTCCATTTATGCAAATGTTATCGATTTTTTAATGGCAAACTTATGCGGTATTTATGCTATTGTTGGGCAATTTCGCAACTCAGCTTCGAACCGATGGCGATTAATTATGCGTCGCGTTCTGAGCGCTCCGATGGCGGCAGGAAACAAGGATACGCCGCAAGGTCCACGGCTGGCAAGAACAACAGCAACAACCGGAGAGGAAGACAAACAACAGTCGAAGGACAGCAGCCCAGAGAGCTCAATCAATTCCTGTAAAGTGATGGAGGAGCCTCCATGACTTTTTTACCCTTTTAGAGGGTATTATATTTTGACCAGAAGTTTGTATCTCAGTTTTTGAGCTATCGGATAAATTGCGGAGAAATTTTTAGCACAGTCCCATTTCTTTTGCTAGCCGTTTATATTTCGAAACATCCGAAACCGGGCCACTATATCCTGTAGCTGCCATGGAAATGATCGGGAAATTAATAAAACAAAATTATAAAATCTATGACTTGACATAAATACGTTTGTTTTCAATTTTACCAATATGGATCGATTTTCAATACACCAATTGCATACTGCAAGGGTATACATACTTCGGCTTAACACATTTAAAGCCGCACATCTCGATACACCGCTAGGGAGCCTCTGGTAGTGAGTAAAATAATCGAGTTGCAAATTCTTTTTCAATCGGTTTCACACAAATATATCCTACCCAACGTAACAGACATTTTATGACTTTTAAAGAGGCTTTTACAATAGGAAGTGTCTTCATTTTTTTCGGTGTAGGAGTGTGTTCCATCTGACGTGGGTCACGCACACTGTGAAAAACCAATCAAAGAAGCGGAAAGCGCCCCCGGAAGTTGCAGGGTCAAGCTGGACCCGAATCAATGATGATGATGATGACACGACGGTAATGGAGTAACGAACCTTCTAGTGATGATGATTGTGGCAGCACTGGAATGGAAATTGGAATCGGATTCGGATTCGAATTCGGCCTCACATTTGTCTCTCGTAAAAGTGACCCTTAATCTGTAATGTTACTAACAGACAAGTTTATCAGATCGCGTCACTGTTAAGTTATCCGCTGTTAAGTTAGATGGCACTTCAGCGAGAAACGAGCGGTCACACTCGACTGAAGCTTTCCTACTTGTTCTTCAAGATTTGTATGTTTTTATTATTCTTTTTTACCAAAAATTTAATAGAAGGAAAACAAATTTATGCTAGAAGAATAAAAATTAAAAAACATAACAATTTTAGTTTTCGTTGGAACTGAACACGGGCCGATCTTGCAAAACTTAACTACAACGGCCACTGAACCATTCACAATATTGTATAATTAGAGAAGATTTTCATTTTAAGTATTGACTTCCGTTTGTACGTTTTACCAAAAAGTGGTGCAAAACTGCAGAACAGAAAGAGTGGAAACAAGAAATAACTTAACAGACTTCGCACTCTTTCTCCAGCGTTGCATTTATTATTATCTTATTCTATGTACATTTGTAATGTATGAGTTATGAATCGGCACATCCTGTATCCTGCCACATAACGAACTTCTATTAGAAGCGAATTATTCTTCCAGTTTACGTTTATTCATTAAAATAATTTAAATGCATTGTAATCTTTGAAAATTGCTGAACAACGGCCACATTTTCTTGGCTGGATCGATGGCCCCTCCTTTCCGATGAGCTTGATGTTAAACATGAGCGGAAATCAATTGATTGGCGGGTACAGATGCGAACTGGGGGTTCACGCTTGTGCGATTTCCGGCTGGTGCAATTAAATGTGCACAACACAAGCACAAGATGACCCAACAAAGCAACTTTATTTTATTTTTCTTCCTTTTTACTTTTCGAGTTTACGAGAATTTGTGCCCGCAGCCAGGCTGAGTTGTCTTTTTCTGCCTGCTTGAAATTAATCACTTCGGCAGCTGCCAAAAGCGAAATGCTTTGTCATATATATCCCCCTTAAATCGTTTTCCAACCGAACCACCGCCACTTGTATCAATCAAGTGCCTGGGCACGCTCCGATTGTTGTTGAAAAATTGTCGGACATGTACAATAATGTTTATCAAATCGCATCTCCTTTTTGAGAAAGGCCATTCATTCTTATTTATATGTATGTGTTTAGGTCTTCTTTGATTTGTTGTTCGATTTGTGAAGCAGGTGGAGATAGGTTTAAAGAAATCGAACAAAGGAAACAAAACAATATGAAATGAAATAAGAACGAGCGAGAGTGTCAAAGTGCATGTTTAATGCCTTAACGGAAAAATTAAGGCTTCCATAATTTATGGTTCCTTAGAGTCTCCAAATCGGCTAAGTTGATTCGGTTCTCACTTTGAATCCCTCTTGGCGGCAATCTTCCGACTCAGTAGTTTTACAATTGCTCCCATTTCACTTGGTTGGGCCCGACTCTACTGGCTCCTGGAGAACATGGAGTCCGGTGCATATACTTTCCGCTCAAGAAGTAAGCAGCAAGTGGTTTGCCCGTGAATATGTACGTTCCATACTCTTTCCCTGAAGGAAGTATTTCAATATTAATAGGAAGTTTATGCTTCCTGAGATATAAATATATTCTCCCTGTAAGACCTCAAAAAATATATGTTATTATCGGCGTAGTGAGTTTGATTATCTTATAGGTTTACTTATGCCTTGAGAGGGTATTAACATTTTCGCCTTATGTGTTGGACTTGCGATTCGACTAAGCTTGTTTGTTGTTGGCTGGGGAGGAGCAGGAACACTTGGCTGACGCTTGGCTCCTTGATATGAGCTCCATTGAGGCGATGTCAGTGTTTGCCCAAGGCAAGCTGTCAGTGCGATGAGATGTCAGCTCGCCAGCTCCGCCAGTTTGAGAGTTTGCCAGCCTGGAATGTTTTCGGTATATTGCTTTGGGACTTAAAAGTGCAGCATCCGTTGCGATTTTAAAGACCATTTCGCATTTTAATACATTGCCTTAAACATAAACCGACAAAGCAAGGTCAAAGTATGTGTCAAGTTGTGGGCCCTGTGTCCCTTTTCAATTAACGACCAATTAATTCAATGGCAGGCTTGCATTGACAGCTCCTCATCGTTGACATGCGACGCACACTTGGTTCACGGGGCGTATGCGTAATAATGTTGCGCATACGCAGAGTTGTTTGTTTTTTAACTGTTTTCTTTTAAAGTGTTCTGCAAGCATTTATTTCAGCCTGAATTATACATTAAACTGCGCTTAAAACCATTTACTTAATTCGCTCGTAAATACATTATAAATTAAGGCAGCTGGATTAATGAAAACTTAAAGAGCCGGGCGCTTTAACTCGAGTTTGAGCTCGTAGGAGCTGTCTGTGATCATTCGATATGCCCATTTCTCCATCAGCCAAACGAAATGAAACGCAAGGCTGTCAGACTAACGAAGCAGCACACAACACACACGTACACTGGGAGAACATACCTATTTAAAAAAAGAAAATAAACCATTCGAACAAGAAAAAACCCAGCGAAAAAAAATCTTAAATAATTATAAATACAACTAATTATTAAAAGTAGCCTAAAAAGCTTATGATTTTCGAGAATTTCTCCCTGCTTATGTATTTCTTTCTGTGAACCAGCTCACATACCCTCGCTGGGGTTTTACATTAGGGGCAGCGAAGGGAGTTAGGGAAAGCACTCAAATCTGGTGGCACTTTAACGCACTTTGCTCGTGGGCCGCAAATTTTCCTGCATTTCCCTGCGATTTTGGTTCGGCTTTTAAGTGCAGCGCCAGCCGAACGTAAAGTGCGGAACACATAAATCAAGCATCAATCATTCATCATCAATCATTTGCATTGAAAGCAAAAGAAAATCAGGGAGCACTTAAAAAAAAGGTAAGAGTACACAGAGAAAGTAATTTAAGATAAATTGACTCTAAAATGGAAAATATGTTCTCAAATAATTGTAAAGTCCATATGTTCTTATTTTGAGATGATTTTTACTCATTTTGAGTGCATATTTTAGGAATAAAAAATACTTATATTGAGCACTTGATTTCGTTTTTGAAAACGTTTAGGGCTCAACGAAAGTTAAAGAACAAATCATTCTCAATTTATTATAACTTAGGACGAAAAGTTCTTAAATTGAGTTTATATAAAAGAACTTATCAACCAACTTCACTAAAGACGTACTGAATTTGAGGTTAAACGACTTGAACTCTAGAATATTTGTTTTCAATTTTGTGTTGAGTTTTATCTTGGTATTCATTTTGATTTTTTGTTCACTTAAAATGAGGAAAGTATAATTAAAATAAGATGAGTACGTACATTTCTTCTCCATTTTAGGATGCCATAATTCCCGCTGTGTAAATATTCTTATAAAAAAGGTACTTCAACAACTTTTAATGTTATATATTTTGATCAGAAAAAAACCCTAACCCTTTTCTTGACATAGGGCCGGTTTCTGTCCTCACTGTTAAACTGCCTGACAGCTATCTGTCCGGAAAAAATAATCACCAGATGAAAGCAGTTATTTTCCAGGAATTTCCAATTGACAAACATGTGGAATTTTGGTCCTTTGGCCAAGTGCATCTCAGTAACAACGGCGTTGGATTCTTCAACAAAAATTAAGGCCACTCTTGAAGTGTTTATAATTTGAATGCGCAACGAGGTCCTTGTCTGTGCAAGCCAGTCCTTTGCCATAAATTACACACATACTCTGACACTTTGGACATCTTGCAGGCTCCATCATCAGTAGCATCGTCATCCTCATCCTCATCCCCATCGTCAGGCGGCAAGTGCATAATAAAATTTTATTTTTTTTCTTCGCTCCAGGCGGAAATGAATGTCATGCAGTTAGCCCCGGCCCCTTGTCAGGATAACATCCCAACGTCTTCATCTCCATCAGCATCAGGATCCACACTCGCATTCACATCACCAGCAGAAAATTCGAGCTCGGAGCAGATTTTCAGCATTTGCTCAAAGTAAATGGCTGCAAATTGCACTTTAATTACATTGTTATGCTCTTGTGGCATTCTGCATGTGTGGCTCTTGGCTGCTGGCTTCTCTCTCTCTCCTTACTCCTTGCAGTCGGACAACGGCTGCCAGAAAGCCAGGATTACTTGGGGCAAAATTCCCTTTTCCCCTGCCCAACGAGTTATCGGCAATTAAACGAGTCCTATCCCATCAGGGTTTCACTTAACTCAATCTAAACATCACTTGGTTGGTTCAAACACATTCTGTTGGCCCTAGGCTATAAGTAACATGCTTCCCTATATATACAGTCTTGTACCCGCAACTAAAAATGTTTATGTATTAACAAACAAAGTCAATACAATCAATGTTTATCCTTTCAAATTACAGGACTTATCTAAAAGATTTCTCTGTTAAATTCTCCCTGAGCTGCTGTCAAGAGCAGGGTTTTCCGGGGATTCAAATTGGAAGAGCAAATTGATCAAGGGAGCAAGGCAGAAACAGCAGTCTAGTCGAATGGATATAATTGCCAAGTGACATGTGATTGCATCCAGTGCAGATTAGTTTCCCATTATTTTTTTATTAAGTAATGGCGCACATAATACCAGTCTGACAGATGTGTAATCTTCTTGTGAATCTGAATCTAGTGGACTATTTACCTTGTTTACACTCAACATCTTTTTTATTTTCCTTCCCTTAATTAATTGAAAAAGGCATCATAACACACAATAAATATGCACAGGAAATGCAGCAATGCGAGCGGTTTTAACCTGTACATCAGAATGCACGTGGCCGCCATCCAGCATTTTGTTCATTTAATTTTTTTTGACGGCAGGCAGCTTCCTTAACCACTTCCTCGGACCAAAAAACTTTGGGAAGTTCAAGGACTCGACGACTGTTGTAAAAACCTAGCAAATTCCCTATACTATTTTATTAATTAAAACAATTCTTATAAACTATATTTTTCCTGCCATTAAGTGCCACGTTTTGTTTATGTTTTTTAATATAAGCCAATTAATTTCTTTACATTGAATTTTCTAACGTCCTCAAATGCATCAGTTATTTTATGACCTTAAAAAAGTTTTGCCAAAGTTGATTTTGTTTTTATATCACCATGCTCTGGGAAAACCGCTTTGCTTATAGGGTATCCATGGAAGAGGAAAAAGATGGGGGCGATGGGGGGATATGCAAGGCATGCGAGGAATACAAACGGAAAAGCAAAACGCAAAACGCAAACTTTTTCGCAGCATTTTTCTTTATACTCGCTCGCCCCAAAAGCAAGCCAAGCGAACCTGTGGCGTTTTTATTTATAAATTCCGATTCCTCCCGTCGCGCATTTCTTTCGCTTTTTATGTAAGTCACCCCCCCGAGTTTATTTCAGGGGGCGTGCCAGAGGGTCTTAAGCTTTAGCCTTCGCTGTATCTGGATTTTGGTTACGTGCACGCAGTCAGAGATTAGCTGAGCAGAAATGACGACTGGAAGTGCAGAGTGGGTAGGTAGGAAATCGGGGGCATTGACAGTCGCCAATAGGGATGTCAGGAAAACCGCTATATTATAGATCTTATAGGTGCTAGCGATATTAAATTAAAATAAATGGTCTTCATAAATCTAAATATTTCTAGGGTGAAATAAACCAAAATATGATAAAAGCTATATAATATATATATTTCACTAGTTGTTTTTAAATCACTTAAAAAATTTCCTTAAACTAAGTTACAAAGGGAAAGAATTTCCACCGAATTTGGAGACTGAAACATTTTATTGCATACTTTTAGACATGATTTAATGTTAGAAATAACATAATAATAACATAGGGTATTTCGATATGTTAGTGCACATATGCAATCGGATTTCTCTATTCGCTGTTTCGCTCCTTGCTGGAGAGAAGGAGCGAAGGAGACGGAGAAGGAGAAGGAGGCTTCTGGATCCTTGACGGGGGTGGTGACCAGGGAGCACCGAGCGTTCTCGGTTAGCTTCATGCATGGAATTAGCCGCGTTAATAAAATGCCAGCGACTGCGGCAGCCAAATTGCCAGTTGGGGATTTCCTTCGTCATGGCCCCTCCCCTCCACCGCTTCACCCGCTAACTTGGCTTAACTTTCCGGTCATCTCTCCCTTTCTATTCGGTTTCCCTCTCTTTCTCTCTCTTTTTTCGCTTTGGACATCTCCAAAAAACTTTTGCTCGTTAAAATAAATTTCGCCCTCTTCTATATACCAAAATATAAACAATAAAAAACGAGAAAGAAAGCTAACTTCGGTAAACCGAAGTTGTTATACCCTTGCAGTCTGCAATTGGATCATTGAAAATAGACCCATTTAAGTAATGTTGAAAAAACATAGTATTTTGTACATTTTACATTTTACATGTAGAATTTTACATTTTCATATAAATCGACCGATCGCTTCTATGGCAGCTATATGATATAGTGGTCCGATTTTAATGAAATGAAAACCGTAATTCTAGAACCATAAAAAACTGCTATATCTCAAAATTCATAGAAATACGTTGAAAAACAGAGAAGTTAAAATTTTTTTTACATTAATTTCACCATCATTCCTATGGCAGCTATAGGATATAGTAGTCCGATTTCGATCGTTCCGACATATATACTGCGTGCTAAAGAAATAAGAC
>VNKF01001266.1:0-29902 GCA_008044355.1 Drosophila lacteicornis | reverse complement strand
TTTTGGGAGGTAAATGTTGCGGTCATACCAATCTTAAATCAGCTGTTTTATATTTACAATTATTTATTTTATATTTGGAAGACAATTCGCATGGAATAGCTAATTTGCGCACAATGACCACCAAAGCCGTCGCCCAGATTCTCTCGACCATGCACAACCAGGTTTTGTCCACCCAGACACTGCTCTAAGCAGCAGCGGGCGGTGGCCGTCGCCTCTGATCCCTTCATCTCAGTCATCGAGGGACCTATTTCCTTCCAGGCCTTTATTTATGCAAATCCCTTATCATTGAATTGGCCTCTACCAATTTAATTATTATAACTTTTTCTGCTCTTCTAAACGCCTGGACTGGGCTTTTGAATACATTATTTTGTTTGGCGGGATCTATATTTTTGAATTGTGTGAAGAAACAGTAAGAGAGAGTGAGAGACCAATAGTCGAGAACGACCGTTTTATTAAATTTTTTATTCTGTTCGTCACCCCGATCTAGAAATACCAAAAGTCTTCCTTCGCGCCACCTGGTATTATTCTGGTATGATTCTGGTATTTCGTTCGTTCTTCTGCGTACCGGCCTTTAAAACAGGGCTGCCAAACACCGTTTCTCGACTATTGACCTCTCGCTCTCTCTCACTGCTTAGAAACGCTGTTCGCATGTCTGAGTACGGAGCTTAAAGCTTGCCAAATCATAATCACATAAAATATAGCAAATAAAAAACCTTTGAGCGATGAACATACATATGTACATGGAATATGCATCGTTTGATCGATCACCCGGTGGAGCATTATCCGAGTGTAAAATTGAAGTTCTTTAATCTAGAATAAAAATCATATGTTGCTTGATTCAAAATTAACGCATTTCTCATTTTCACACAAAATTAGAACAGGAGCCTATCAAATTATCCTAAAACTATTTGACGGCTGTTTGGATGTGCGGTTGTTTGTGAGTGCCGTCGCAGAAAGGCCTATGGGAGGTTTGTTTGCAGTTGCAAAGCCAGTAGTCGCCCGATTTCTCCACTTTGAAGCGAATGGGCCTGGAAAAGAAGCAGTAAGATTAGTTAGGCTGGAGGCTGGTTGCTAAAGTTTAGAATATCAAATACGGTCCTACCTCTGCTTGATCTTCAGGAACTCATTCTTGTGCATGCCGTCGCACAGGGGCTGAGATTTGGACTTGCCGCACAGGCACCAGCTGTAGGTTTTGTCTGTTGGCGGGGGACGTGAGTTGTGGTTATGTAAACACGCCTGGAGAGGCCCGGGTTTTTCGGGCTGTGTGAAACGTACCTTTGTCTAAGCTTATTTTGAAGGGCCGCTTGTCGAATATAGCCCCATTCTCCTTTTGTAAAACGGCGGTTTGCTTGTCCTCCAGCAAATTCTTCGGTATTGTTTTGGCACTGGCTGCATCCTCTGATTTTGCCCTGGAGTTGAAGCGCACCCCCTGTGATGTTAATTGATGTTAATCGGAGGTTAGCCATTAATAATGACTTGGATACCTGTAGCATCCAGAACGAACGCAAGTTTAGCCTTAATATTATTGACATGTTGCGGGGGATTTATTTATTTTTATTAAATTGGAATCTGGTAGTGGCGGCACAATAAAAATATCGATATTTTGTGTTGGTCACCGATTGTTTTGTCTGGTCAGTCACATTACATACATGTAGTACTCAGATAGATGAAAAGTGTACCTAAGCAGTGAGTCAAAACGAGAGGACAATAGTCAATAGTTGCTCTCTCGCATAGCTTACGAACACTTTTCGTCGGTCTGAGTACTATGCTTTAGAAAATGAAAGAGATGGAATGTTTCCAAGTCAGCAATCAGTGTTGTAAAACGTTGCCTTCGCTGTTAATTGAACGCTCAGGTATCGTTATCGGTGCCCAAGGTCGTCTTTTAAAAATTGGATTTCACAATTCCAGAATGCTTCACTGATAAGAGGAGATAGGATTCGGATTCGTCTGGCAGGTACATACATACATACGTACATATGTAAGTGGTTCGGCCCTATCACAGCTGCTCATCTGAATGGGTATTCGTTCACGTTAGGTGCCAAAAAGCAGCTTGGAAGTGGATGCCGCCAACTGGCAGAAGCACTCACAAGATACTCCTGATAAGACTATTTATCAAGCGGCCCCGTTAGACAAGCGATTAGCCCCTGGCCACTCCGAGATCTCTCTACGTAATACACTTTATTTTATACAAATACAAATACTATGGTGTCTAGAATTCGTCGTGGAACGGATAGAACTTGTGCCCGGCCATTCCGGAGAACGGGACCGTGCGCTGCCCCGTGTGATACTGCTCCATGCTCTGGAAGTCCTCTGGACTTAGCTCGAAGTCGAATACCTGGAAGTTCTCCGCGATGCGCGCCTTGTTCGACGACTTGGGCAGTGGTACCACGCCCAGCTGAACAAGATAGCGCAGGCAGATCTGCGCCGTGGTCCTGCCGTACTTCTTGGCCAACTGCTGAGCGTGCTCGTCGTAGATGAAGGGCGGCCACTGGCGGGCTGGCTGAGGGCGAGCCAACGGGCAGTAGGCACAAATGACCAGGCCATGCCGTTTGGCATGTTCCCGCAGCTGGCGCTGTTGGAATCCCGGGTGGCACTCCACTTGGTTGACTACGGGTCGGATGCGGCAGTTCGCCAGCACCCGCTCGGTCTGCGCCGCATTAAAGTTGGACAGACCGATGCTCCGCACCAGTCCGAGGTCCACCAGCTTCTCCATCTCCCGCCATGTGTCCAGATAGTCGACGTCCGTCAGCTCGAGGGTGCCGTGCACGTTGCTGTCATTGTGGAACTTCTGGCCCACCGGCATGTGCATCAAGTACAGGTCCACATATTCCAGGCCCAGATTACTCAGGCTCAGGCGGCAGGCGCGCTCCACCAGCTCGGTGTCGTGATGAATCCCGCCAAGCTTAGTGGTCACGAAAACGTCCTCGCGCGAGATTACCCCTTCGGCGATCTTCTCGGAGATCGCCTGGCCCACCTCCGCCTCGTTCTCGTAGACGAAGGCGGTGTCTATGTGCCGGTAGCCCACGTCGAGGGCGTTGCGGGTGGAGTGATACGCGTCCGACTCGAACGACTTCCAGGTGCCCAGGCCGAATATCGGCATCTCGCGGCCGTTGCTCAGCTGGATGGTGGGAGCGAGATTGGTCATCGTGTCTCGGATCCGCTGATAATTAGTGGTGTGCAAATTGAACGCTTCTGGGTCGCTGTGATTACGGTACGGGTCTCGGTCTCGGTCTCGGTCTGGCTGCTCTGTGGCGGCAATCTGTTCCAGCACGTCGAAGGCTTCGCGGACAACTGTTGGCCCGCTCAGCCGGTTTCGTTGATTTTGTCACGGCAGTCGAGCAGCTGCTGTATCATCCGATGGCGTCATTGACGACTCACGGTTATTCCCACCCAGCAAGCGAAAGCTTTTCCGCAAAGCTTTTTGGCGCGCATTTTGAACTCTTAAATATTCCTTAAGAGGTCTTCTCATTCAGCAACTTCTTTTTTTCTACTTTTTTTTTTTTGCATTTATTTATAGCTTGGGTAGTTGTGAATATGCCCCTAAAAGGATTTTTAGAAATTCGAAATATTTTAGAAGATACAGCCTTTTTTGTGAAGCAAGGTCTTCGTCAAAATGAGCTATTTTTACTTTACTTCAAACTTTAAACGCGTTTATCGCGAAACCACGTTTTTCGAACTGGCGGCCATGATATCTCCAGTTCAACTGAACCGATTTTCATGAAACAAAGTGGAATCGACGCAGAATTGTAACCATTCTCGTTTGAATTAAGACCATAATTAAAAAAAAAAAACAATTTTTTTTTTACACTAAACTACAAAAAAAAAACCCAAAATTGATTTTTTTTTTTTAATTTTGTCAAAAAAAATCACAAAATGATGGTCGAGGTTCAGACCAGAATTACATCTATACTTATTATAACCCCGTTTTTATTTTTCATTTCCGACGCTCCGGAGACCCGGAATCTTGGCCGCCGTGACGACACCTTTTTTTTCCACCACAACAGCCCTCGTATCGAGGCAACAACAATTTTTTTATTTACTTTGAACCTTTTGTAAAACAATAAATAAAAAAAGTTTTCAATTATTCTTTGCGTTTTCAAATAAGAATTTTTTTAAAAAAGGGTCCAAAAAACGGGTTTTGAATGAGAATTATACATAAGGTGATTATACATAAATATAGATGGTGGTCAAGTAAAATCGGGAAAGTGATCTGAGAGAAAATGCATTGAGGTCGGGCAAGTACAAATTATTCTTACTTGCCAAGCTTTAGGTTAAAATGGAAATAACAGAATCGTTGAAAATCCTATTGGAAAATTTACTAGTTGGCCTAATTACTTATTCTTCTTTCTGGCTTAATTTTTTTTTTTTTTATAAGGCCTTGTGGTTTCGTTCCTGTTGTTGGCGATATTATTCGACGATAAACCTTTCTCCGGAAGGAAAGGCATTATCTTAAAAGAAACCTCTTGGAACCTCTGTCATAGAACGCTTTCAAAAAACTAACTTGGCGTCGGCCGTAGAACTCTATTGATCTGAGGACAGTCGCACCTGCTACGGTGTTATTTTTCAACACAAGTTCATCCCTGGAGCTATTGACTCCTCAAATCTTCTGACTTCTATCCAGTGGAATGTGCCTTTGACGCTTTCTCTTGTTTGTCCATTATTACCGCCGCACTGTGGCTCGTTTTCTCAAAACACGTTGGAAAATTAATAACTTTTGATCTATTGAAAGTATCTACTTAATTTTTTTTTATAATAATTTACAAATCTCCAAAAAATTTTAGGCAGTACGTTTTTTAGGCTACGCCCACCAAAAGAGGCGTAATTTATTCGACAAACTAAAACTTTCGATTTTTTACTATAAAAATACATTTTTCATAGGAATCAATGAACTTCAAAATTCAAAATGATTAAACATATTTTTTTAATACTCATTCTATAAATACAAAAAAAATTTGCATTAAAAAAAGTTGACAAAAAATGTTTTTTTTTTGCAACTCCGGTACTTGAAGCTATACTTTTTGCTGCCTTGCCGTTTTCCATACTGGCCGACTATTTTTGCAACTACAGAAAAATTGTCAAACTTTGAGCAGCGATTGGAAATACTTAAAAAAATTTGAAAATTATAAAATTTTGGTTTTGAATAGCTTGATCAATTCCTTATTGAATGGTCTCAAAAGATTTGCTAAATTCAACAACCCGAAATCCGACTTTTGCAACGAGTTTTCGGAAAATGAGCCACAGTGCGCTGGTGGCGAGACTACTCCAGTAATGCCTCATTAGAATGACCTTTAGCACTTGATATGAGCACTTAATAAGTCACGTAATGCTAATGTGTTACTTTCTAATCCGATATTAAAATTCTGTTATACTCACTTTTATTTGAGATCAAGTCGGATCCTTTAGAAGAGAATTCAAACACGAGACGGACTGGCTAACACATAAATCTTTATTCGAATATTTGTTAAGTTCAAAATGTTAGACATTCAAAGATACATGGTGGTTTACACTTAGTTTCAACATTGAAGGGTTGCCGTTAAAATATGTAGTTCGCTTTGCATAAATCTCACTTGGCTGATCGCAATATGGATATTTTGGTACAAGTAATTAGTATATTAATGTAATCTGGTGGTTAGTGCGGTTAAAAGATCTCTGTTCCTGCTACATGCCACTGAATGGATGTTATTACTTCTAGGTGGTTTTTGGTGTTGCCTTCTATCCGGGAGCTCCTTCGCTCTATAGTTATTCTATGGGTTCAGTTACTTCTAAGTTATTTGTTGGTGTTGTCTTCTTACTGTGAGCTCCGGGGAGCCGTCTCCTTGGTACTCCATTACGAACTATTTACTCTATTTCACTATATGGTAGGTAGGTAAACTTCGAGATTGTTTTGCGTTAGACATGTAAACACTGATTTGAACATTGAGTGGTTATTACTAGTTACAGCTCGGACATCTGCGAGCTGATTATAACTGATTGGCTTTAGCTATTTTTTTGGTAACGGAGGTATATACGTATAGCTTTAATATATCTGTTTGTGTGCATCCGTTGGCTACCCAGTGTCGGTACGTTTATGCAAAGTGCCTAGGTAATATTGAAAAATAAGACGTTTGTAGAGTTATTTTTGAGATTGTCAAATCGAATCACAAGTAAAATTTGGAATTTTCTTATTCTGGAGTACTTGCGTATATGTTAAATTGGTATATCGCCTATATATAGAATATACTTATGTTTGTGTCTTGCTGAAAGTGCACAACAATAACCAAAAGGATTGCGTATTGTTGGTATTACTCTAGCATAGCAGTAGTCAAAAATATAGATACATTCTTCGTATTTGACACAGGAGGGATTCCCCGTGGGGAAACGTTTGCTTAACAGTAGAATAGGTCCTACGAGCTACATGCTAGGTTTTTGACGCCGCCAGGCAAGTATATTTCCTCTCGTCCCTTCTACAAATACATTTATGCTACAAGATTTGGGTTCCTTAAGTCGAAAATGTCCTCAGAGGATTGGTATTATGCCTACACAATTCTATGGGGATGATTGTGATAGATCCTACCCGTTTTCGTAGCACATGGTGTAGATAAAGTAATTAAAGGCTTTCAAACTCTGACTTACAAACTGTTCCATACTAATTGGTGTTGCGTTGTATATAAATCAATCCTAAATGTTTACCCTTCATTAATTATAAAATAAACAATATTCTTTCGTTTGACCCGGTTCGCTATATCTATAAAAGTTTCCTTGAAAATTCGTTTGCTCTTTGTATTGTTTGCATTTAATTTATTTAGTTTTATAGGAGAAACCACTCGATACGTAAGGTCTTGGATTTTAGTTGATTCGTCCGATTGGTGTACGTAGGGAAAAAACTATTTATACGATATTATATTCTATGCATCATAGTCAGGGTTACATCTAATTTTTTTTTATATATATCGTTGTTTGAGAGACCTTTACTGGGAAGAGGAGTTGGTTAAGAATGGTAACTACAATTCTAGGGTTATCTACGATTCCTTACCAGAAAATATGCCAGCCCATGGTTCTATTTTTATTGGGATTCCTGGTAAGGCATTAGCCTGATGTTGACAGCAAACTAATCACACCAAATATACGCATGTGAATCAATTGAAATTGTTTTACACATATATGTACACGACTACAACTAATAAGGTCCCTCTCCAGTGTTTAATTTGATCAATGCATCTGCAAATGCATATTTAAAAGCATACTCAACGGGAACAAGGTCTGAATTTTGTACAAAATAAAACAAATAATTGTGTTGTGTAAATAAATATTCATAAATGGTTTTGTATTTGTTGCGAGTCGCGGTACATAGGGGCACAGAGAATATCTGAATGAAAATGAAAGTCGAAAACTAAAAATATAATAACTTATCTGCTATGTAGCTTACGTGTTAATAACTAGCTTCAACTAGACTGTTTAATAGTAGGTTAAGTGGGGGCCTTTAAAAAAATAGATTCCATGCTCTCGGCTACGTTGTACAATTATACAAATTATTTTACTAGCTCGCGTAGGATTTATGTGGTAAAGTTTTGTAGGAAATTATGCAGTTTAGTGCTGTTTGTTTTGATGTTGCCTCCTCTAAATGTTTAGTATCACACGCGTCCAAGTTTTGTTTGTATTCGTCTCAGTTCCCGCTCCCGCTCCCGCCGGGATTGCCGAATTTCAAATTTGTTTTCCATCTTTCGTTTTGTACTAAAGCAAAAAGTGTCTCGTTTGCATTGAAATGCGTTTGGGGTTCAGTTCATTAGAAGATTGAGATAGTTTCCAAGTTGGGGCATAGATACGATCTAGCTTAATGCGAATGCGAATGCGATGCGGATGTGGATGTGGATGAAAGTTGGTCCGGGCTGTGGCAAATTGGCTTCCCGCCCGGCTAAGCTCATAACTGTGCAGCTAATTGCAGTTTGATTAACACACACACTCAGGGTTAGACACTTAATACGTGCTACAAGCTAATCCGATAACGGGGCATTGGGGGCCGGGGCCGGGGCTTAGAGCTTCCTGGTGGGCTCCACCTTCTGGGACATGGCGGTGAGCACCCGCTGGTTGTCGATGACGCGGAAGCTACTGATGTACGACCGCACCTCGCCTTCGCTCTTCGGCGACGGCGGTTCCAGCCCTGTCACAAATATAATTCAATTAGCGGGATCTTCTCGGGCCTCGATAACGAGTCTTACCCAGACTTCTGGAGCGGCAGAAGCGGATTGTGCGCATCGTCTGGGCCATCATGTGCATCTTCTCGAAGTTCACCAGACCGTCCAGGCTGGTCTTGTTGCCCTCGTGGGCGAAGGTCATGTCCTTAAGAAGCAGCGGCATGAATGGGATCAGGGGCGGCTGCAGCTTGCCCACGAACACGCGGTACGCCCGATGGTTGCGGCTGGGATCGATCAGGGCCTCGAACTCCTGGAAGATCTTCTTGAACTTCGACGGGATCTTCTCCCAGGTCTGCTGCAGTCGGGTCACCGCCATGTTGGACAGACCCATTACCACGGCAAAGAAGGCGTTTAGATTCTGGTACTCCTTGCAACTGGAAGGGAATAAGGGGGGCGGTTAGTAGACCTAGGAGCACTTTCTCAATTTTTGGTTGAAGGTTAACCATAATGAAGAGACAAAATGCAAGAGCTACTTACTAGGCAGCCAGCTTGATGAACTTCCGGACTAGACCTACTCGCTTGCTCAGGCTGGGCGTGGACACCAGCTCGGTGACAATCCAGTACTGGACCTCGTTGAAGCGGCGCAGGAAGACATCCAGGTTGGCCGTGATCTGTGGAAGGGAGGAGGAATTCGATCAAGACGAGACTCTCGGCTGCCGAAAGTTTGGAAATAGTTTCGAGCCATCTTTAATTACGTCGACTGGCCAAGTCTGGGCTAACTTAATTTGCAGGCAAATGACAAATGGCAACAGTGTTGCGGTCAGAGTCTGGCAGCCTAATTGCCCAAACGAGACTTCTGGGACTTTTGGCCAAGTTGGCCCCTCACCTTGCCAAAATGGTGCCGTCCGAAGGTGTGGTAGAGCAGTTCATACTCGTGGACGGCCCAGAAGAGGTCCCACTCGAACAGGGTGATGTGGTAGGCCAGCTCCTTGGTGCTCAGAATCTCCAAGTCGATGTCCACGCCCTCGGTGGGGCATTCCTGTTCCTGCAGCTGTGTCTGCGGAACGAAAGGGGTCAAGGCCGGCCATCTCTCCTCTAGGGGGAACACTCACCAGCGCGTCCAGGTGGTCCTTAACGGAGACGAACAGGCGACCATTGAGCGACAGGCCTGTGGGGATGCTGACGTCGTTGTCCTTAAACACGGAGCGCTCTCCGTTCGACTTGACCTCCACGAGGACGAGGTCCTCGGGGCCCCTGTTCAGCTGCAGCTTGTCGGCGGCGCACGCCTTGATCAGCTCCGCCGTGGTGTGCATCGGGAAGCGCAGGGTGCAGTAGGTGTGGTCGGCGCAGTAGACCCGGAAGATGACTGAAAGGATATGGATAACGTCCAGTCTTGGACAAATAAACAGCTTCTACTCACTATCGTCGTCCGGACGTATGACTGTCTTCGCTGGCGTCGCATTGCCGCTGAACAGGCAGATGGGCTGGCCATTCGGCGGCAGCTTCCACTTCTGGCCAGCGTTCTGGTTGCGGTCCTCCTGGTAGCGCGCCATTTGGGTGAGCACGTTGTGAACAATGCTGGTCTCCTCGTTCAGGTCGGGATCGGCCTCCACCTCGGCGGCCAGGTCCTCGATGAAGTCGCAAACGCTGGGCTCCTCGAAGGCCGCGTGGCGAACGGCCATGACCCACTTCTGCATGAACTGGATGACGCGCTTCTTGAAGTTGATTATATACTCACGATCCTCGGGCGTCTGGGCATCTTCATGGGTATCGCAATGGAAGGTGCACGGCGGTCAAGGAGAAACCAATTTCATTCGGGATTGGGAATCGGATTTAGAATGTGATTTGCCTGTCCCTGTCCCTGTCCCTGCCAGTCCCAAAGTGGGTTTACTGTCTTGGGGAATCTGTTTATTGATTTCTGTCCCGCACTCTGCCTAACCTTGTTGTTGCTGGCGGGGCCTGCTTATTAAACACATCACGTATTTCGATGCAGATTGTGGGATTAGTTTCAGGCATCGTTGACCAGGGTCCCCCATAATACCCCCCATCATCCCCGTTCGAGGCATTCCGAAAATGCTGACCCATCGCCGTGGCCAAGTCATCATTGCGGCTTTTGTTTCGGCTGAAGTTGAACTGTTTCTGCCTTTACAGAACGGAAGTGTTGCTTGTTAGCATTTTCTGCTACACTCGAGCCAGGAGCCCGGAGCCAGGAGCCCAAAGCGACCCACTTCCCGCCCCAACCGCACCCTGGCCGCTGGCTGGGCTCGGGGTCATGTGTGGTGGCTTGCGTGCTGCCGGCACTTAAACTGTCGCCGTGGAAATACTCGGTATTCCAGCCAGGGGAACGTGACTCGGGCGCGAGATGGACGAGCTCAAGAACGAGGGCTTTTTTCTGCATTTTTTAAGTGCACCCTGACCGAGGAGAACCTAGCTAAGCGGACCTTCGAAACGAACCCAAGGAGTAGGCTAAGCTGTGGGACGTGGCAGGCATCGCAAGGACTGTCGAAAAGGCTTACGGTACACCTTCGGGTGATTTTTGTTGTTTTAAAAAGGATATTAATTGGCCAATTCATCAACCAGCTGCACAACGGGCATGAACACAATGTGCGTGAGCAGAAAGTCGTCCAGGAAGGGGTCCATCCCACCGACTGACTGGCCCAGTCGCGTCTCCAGCAGGTGCTCGAGCATCTTGGCCGGAGTGCCCGACATGACCGTGTATCTGCGCAGAATTTTAAATGGGATATTGTTATAGATCAAAATATTTAAAGCCATTAAGCGCTGCTTAACGGGAAAGAGAAAATAACCCATCGAGGGGAATCTAAATCTAAAGTAAAATGAATTATATACTCAAAGGAAAGTCGAGAGATTTAATTTAAACATCGGCATAAAAAAATACAATTAAATTTAAGGCCTCTTTAAATTTTATTGGACACTCACTTGAATGCGGAATGCTGTCCCCGTTGTTTGGCCACGCGCTCCAGCACTAATACATCCTTTCCGTGTTCCTGCAATCTCAGGGTATTGGCCTCCACATCGCGCAGTATACGGTTGAAGTGTTCCTTATCCACGCGCAGCAAGTGACAATTGTTCTCCTTGAGTACAATAGTGGCAGCTCTGCAAAATGGGGAGTGGGAAAGTGTTTGTTAGCTCCGGATTAACTTGTTGGTGAAATCTGAGATTTCCGATATCGAAAACTGTAATTTACGGACAAACCGCCCTTTGAGTTGAATTCATTTTCCATTAATAAACAAATTTTCAGCTGCACAAATGTGTATTAATATGAAAATGGAAGCGCTGGATGGCATGCCACACCACAGAGGCTAAAAGTATTTTAAATTGAATTTCCACGGCACCTACAGTTGGCAAATGACTCAATCGATATGCGGAATTATTTACCAGTGCGATTTATTACATTTGCTAAAGGCAAACAAGCTCTCGGATAACTATAATTAACCAAAGGCTGGGCGGAAGCTTCAACTAGTTAGTCAGTTTAATCATTTAAAGTGCAATTTAAGGATTTTTAAAGAGTACAACATAGATATCTCCTATCCTTACTGTGATCTGAAAGATGAGCTGGATGAATCTATCAAAAGTGGCATTTGAAAGAATACCAAAGCAAATAGTCGGAAAACTTCAAAGTTACTGGCATAATCAATGAAAAATGAAAATACATTCCATCTCTCATCAAGGTATTCCCTGCTTAACCGGCTCCCAAGTCCGAGCTGACAAACAATCGAGGCGAAGGCCATTCGTCAGAAATCCTTTGATAGTTCCTTCCTTTGCTCTCCGCCCGAGCGGCAGCTTAGGAAATGATTTTCGGATTGGAGACGGGCCTTGGCTAATATTTTGTTTCAATTTTCAATTGTTTGCTGTAAATGGCACACAATGGCGCCTGTTATCTGTTGCTGTGCTTGTCGGCTGCTATCCGGTCCGTTGCACCTTACCATTGCCCACCACTCAGGCCCACACCATTGTGGACTCGACAATGGCCCAACAAAACCCAAAAAAAAAGAAAAAAAAAATGGCAGGGCCACAATGAGACCCAGAGTATCGCCCAACTCAGGTGCTTAGTTCGCTAAACGTTCGTACGGCCACTCAAAAATTATTCTAGGAAGTGATTCAACGATGGGCTGCCCCGTCACTCACCTTGGTGCGTCGTTTATCAAGGCCAGCTTGCCAAAGTCATCGCCTGTCTTCAGGGTGGCGACAGTTCCCTTGCCGTGTATCACAACATCCACTGATCCCTTGAGTAAGATGTACCAGGAGCGTCCTTCGTCGCCTTGATTGAATACTGCAGTCGGGGCCGTTGTTGTTTTTATGGGCGTAATGGGTTAAACGCGTTAAGGGATAAAAGTCGGTATTAGTGCTTATTCCGCCAGCCACTGGTTTATTGAGACATAATTAGTCCGGGCCTAATTAAAAAGTTTTGCGAACTTTTTGCCTGACTCGCTCCTTGAAAGCCGCTGCCTCGCTATCTGGGGAGTTATTAATTCCGCCGCCTTATACTCACATATTGTGCCCGCCTGGGCATGAGCCTCGAACACGAATATCGACGACAGCTCCCGCTTGATGCTGGTCGATAAATGGGAGAGGGCGGCTATGTGGACCAGCTCCTCGAACACCAGCTCCAGTTCCTCCGAAGTTCGTTCGTGCGACCTGGATGTTGGCAAAAAGAAGACTTAAGCGACAGCGAAATCTCGAAGCGGCTTGGCCTTGCAACATAGTCTTGTCTTTAAAAGGCTAGGCCATTCGAAAACTTAGGCTGCCTTTTCTCCACTTATAATTTTTTTCGTTTTTTACTTTCTTATGGACACGATTCACAAAAAACTATTCAACATACCGAAGTGAATAAAATTGTATTCTCTTCAGAATTAAATGCTCTTCCGTTGGAACCTAACATTTTGTAAAAAAATATATCACGAAAAATGTTTATATTTTGACCGTTTACAAGCATGTCACTCCTTAAATAGGCTTGTAAACCGACAAAATATAACTTGCTTTGCATTTTAACCTCTTCACAAGTTTAAAGCAGCCTTAAAAGATCTTGTACTTAGCTTTGAACAATGCATTGATTGTACTATTTTTTTACAACGGAGGTTTTCTTTCAAAGCTTGTGTTTTATAGGGCACAGCGAGTCATTAATAAAGTCTACATTCTTAAACAAAAAACTGCCACAAAGAGTGTCCGTTACTTACGGCTTCCGCAATATCATCCGCAGAGTGGCGTCCGGACCACGCTGGAACAGAGCGCTCAGCGCCTCACGGATGTGCTCGTTGGCCGCTCCTAGATCGTCCGACTGGGGCACGCCCGCCGCCGCTGCTCCGCCCTCCTCGTCCAGGCGAAACCGGTAGAGAAAGCACTTGTCCTTGAACGGCTGCTCCTTGTTGACTGCGGAATAGAGCAGGACTGATGCGTTAGAGCGCCCCTTCCGCGGCCGCGAGCATTGCTTACCATGTGCGAGAACTCCCTCCTCGAGAAGCGCCTGCCACATGCCCGCCGCCTGGGCGCGGGTGTGGACGATGGGGGCGAGGTTGACCAGCCAGTCGACGAGTTCGGTGCCGGGGGCGCACTTGCGTATTAGCTTGCCGGAGACCTTTTGATCAGGACAGGACACTCGTTACTGTAATTAGCATCATAAAGGTGGACTTAGCACACTCACCTTGCGATCCTTTAGACAGCTGGAGTTGTCGGCCACGAGTAGGGTGCGTAGAGCCCAGCCCATGCGGCTCATAGCAGGACTCGGAGTCTGCAAGGAAAGTTCACATCCTCAGTCTCTGACTTTAGACTTCTTAAATTTCGACGCCCGAAAGGCCAAGTGTCAAAGCCAGAGGAAATGGCCAGAAAGAGACCTTTCCCCCCAAGCCTCACTCATGAATAACACATAAATATTTTGTAATTCCCCTGACAGCACCTCCTGGAGCAGCAAATTAACTCATTTGTCGTCGTCAATGTCAGGACATTACATTTATAATATTTATGTGCGTTTTTATACACGACTATACGGACATACACGAGCATTTTGTGCTTACCTCGGTAATGGGCAGCGCTGGGTTCGGATGGTCCGGGCTGAGGGGTCGCTTGGTGGGCGATGTGGCTGCGGCTGCTGTCTGTACGCCAGGACCGAAGCCTAAAAACACAGCCGACAGCAGTTTTCATTAATTAATGTTATTTCAACCGAATGAATGGCTAAAGTGCGTTTAATATGTTGACTCAATCAATGGGCGCACTCAGTAATGGATTCCGCAATTTGACCCATTATCTGAGAACTGTGTTGATGACGAGTATTGAATGCCAATGAAAATATTATATCGTTCCAACAAATCAAGGGCAATGCTCGAATAGAGTTTACTTGGGGTCTTTAAAGTTGTGTTTACTAAATCATACTCTTTAATGCGACTCATTGTTTAATATTTTAGTTTAAAAAACTCAAAACAACAGATGAAAGCCATTCGCTGCTGAATGCGCCCAGTATTATGTATATTGTTGTGAATATTATCACGCGAATGGAGCGTCCATTGTTTACGTACCGTTCTTAAATTTGCAATTGGTAAAAATGTCGTTCATCAACTCCTTGTTTTTCTGCAATGGAAATGAAAGCGGAATTGTCCATTATTCGTGTGTGTTGTGGCATTGCCAAGAGATAAGTGCAGTGCGGATTCCTATTACGTTTCTCATTTCAAAGGCCGTCGACTGCGGACGCGTCATCTGCCCACGCTCCAGTCGTCGTCGCCGCTTGACGGCGGCGGATGTGGCTCCAGCTGTGGCCACATGGGCTACTTCCGCCCCCGCTTCGGCTGTCTCCTGGCCACCGCTGTGCCTCCGGTAGCGGAGTAGCAGGACGCCCGAGGCCAGATCCTCGCCGGCCACAATCTGGGCGGACCAGCGCTGCTGGCCTGCTGCCATGTGCACCCCTTTAGGCCCGGGCTGCTTTCACTTGAGACTGGTGTGCGGGCTCTCAGGTAATATCTGCCAAACGTTGCTGCGCACACTGATAAGTTGACAAATGCCAAGCGCCTTGGCTCGATGTGTGCAATTACTTATCACCGAGGAGAGTTGCCGAAGCCCGTCCATTTTATTTCCAAGCAGAGCGACGGCCAGCACATTAACCCACTGAAGGTGGGAACCCTGCATAAATGTTACCAGAATAGACGCCACTAACTTGCCAAGAGAAATGATACCATCCAAATCATGATACTATTCTAGATCGATCGCTCCTTAAACCCCAAAAAAAAACCAACTCGAATCGGAAAAAGAAATACATTCGGGTTCAATCTGCTCGTCCCCGGATCTTCGCAAATCGAGAACGATTCGTTCATAAAATGTATGAAAACTGTGTACTTAATTTAAGAACGAATCGTTCTCAATTTATATGAAACTGAGGACCAAAAAATGTCTAAACTTACATTTTGCAAATACGGTTCTTCTTCTTCGAGCACACTATCCACTGCTCCACGATACATACTATACAACATTTTTCGGTTTTTAAGAACGGCAGTTCAACTTTGGTAAAGTATAGAGCTTGATTTGAGATCGAAAAATCGAGAACAGAACGTTCATGAATCAAGAAAATTTGAGTTGATTTCTTCCGTCCTTTTTTTATTTTTAGTGTACCTTTGAGATTATACGTATATTTGAGCTGTTAAAGGTCTGCCAAGCTTGCTAAATCAATGAGTGCCTTAAGAAAGCTCCAATATATAGTAACCTAAAATCGTAAGCTCATTAACTGACTGAAAGTAGATAAATCAGGAGCCGAGCTGTAGGCGTTTGCTGTGTAAATTAGGAGGGAAATGGGAACCCATTAGCTGGCAATGGGTTAAAGGCGAACCCAAGGCGCTTGGCAACTCTTGAGGCTCTGCCCGCTGATAAGGTACATTTGTTGTGTTGAGGTCGTCGGCGTCGCTAATTAAACGCGCTTTGCTTATCAAACGAACAGCACGCCAAAGGTAGTGTTACCCACTTGGGTGCGGAAGCGCTAGGCATGGGAGGAGGTCAGGGGCTAGGCAGCCGGAGCCAGAGCCAAAGCCAGAGCCAGACCTTGAATGCCAGGCATTAATCGAACTGTGATGTTTGCTGGCATATCTTGTACTTCGAGGAAAATGTTCAATAGCAATGAGATTTATTTAAAGCGAAGGAATAATCGCAGGCATTTAACTGAGTAAAAGTGAAAATGATCCAGGATTTGGCAAGAACTCCACACCAATTTGGTGTTATTTAGAACCACTTAACCTCCTAAAGAAATAAGCAACGTGGTAAGGATATGATTGGGAAATGTTCTACAGTGCACTTAGCCCTCTTAGGTTGTTGGTCTTTTATATAGTTTTAAATAAAACTTTAATTGTTCATCTATAAATCACATAAATTGTATTAATAAAAGAATATGGAAGAAATAGATTTACCAAAGTAAGGCAAAGTTCAAGGGCTTTCTGGATTCTTTGCTTTACTTGGTCTTTAGTTATTATTTTCCAATTCGGGAACAATTGAAACCGATCTCTCGTAATATATATGAGAATGTTGCGATTTCGTTCTTGTCTGCAAACTCAACCGGCAACTCAACCAAAAGGAAATCTGTGAAAACACAACCGAATAACTGCAGAGTGGAGGAGTGAGTAAGTCCTGTGGATTTGCCGAGAAGTGTGTTCAATGAACACAGCTCCCGACCATACACACATTGATGCAATTTAAATTGAGCGCTGCGACATGCACTTTGATGACTCGAGTGAATTTGTCTCATTTATCTTTGCCAAAGGTTTCGGAATCCTTGAGCGATCGCCCCGCCCCGTCCCGCTCCTCTTGCTCGGCTCCCTCGTGGGTTCGCATGTGCAACTTGTGTTTGTGCATAAATAAATAACCACACGGCCATGGACATGCAACTGTGCATGCCCCGGGCAATCAATGGGGCCGCCTGCAATATTTATGGGCTGGATATTACGTAGACCACATGTTTGGCAATGCCATAATGCCATTGTTGCATCGGCGGGCAGAACGCGATTTGTGGGCATTAAATGCGCCCCAAATTAAATGCAAATATTTGCGAATCGAGCGGCATTGAATCGCACTGGAAGTAGGACTCGCCAATTGAGTTATATTCGCACACTCAGTAGCAATCGGCGGGTTTACCGCAAGTGCCAAGTGTAATTTCCGCCATTGATTACGCTACGCCAAGGCAGCCATGCAAGACTCACATCCGCCCCCGGGCTCGTCTACATTTTTGCCATCCCCATCGCAATCCTAATGCCAATCCGAATGGGATTGCCGGAACGCTTGTCCGGAGTAATTGGCTGCCATTGAATGGTAAGTGGCCCTGCTGGCTGCTAGTTACTAGTGGGTTTCCAATTCACTTTCGAGCCACTCTGCATTTCGGTGAAATGAGACTGGTAATTAACCCGAAATTCTCTTTCACATGGGACTACAATCGCTTTCTCTGGCATTTTCAATTTGCCCGCTCGGGCAAATATTTGCGCACAAATCAAACCCTCGACTGCGGCGGAGGATGACAAGTTCCACGAACTCAATAGCTTACTTTACGAGAATTTCCTAACACACACTCTCCTTCACTCCCACTTGGCTTGGCTGCGAATGCTTTTCTTACTCCTTTTCAATTTTCCCCCCTGATTTTATCGCATTTACGCAGTGCCGGCGGCAGGAATATTCCCCAGCTCGCATTTTTATGGCATTGCAGCCAGCATCCATTCCACTTTCACTCCATTGTTGCACACTGCGTATACGTGACATGTGGTGCCGTGCTGTCGCAGCTACTTTGTTATCGCCCAGCTCAGCCCGTGCTGCCTTTCGGGTTAGCCAATGTTGGCATAATGTTGCAAAATAGTATATGCCCCAATTTGGGGTTTGGCCCCTCTCGGTCTTCCGCCCCTAACGAATAAGGTAAACACACATCACTTCCCCTGCCCTGCCTCAATCATTGGCAGGCATGTGTGCGTGTGGGTCTGATGCTTATACCTTTTGCGGCTGCCGCAGGGCATGGCTTTGGGGCGGCCCTGCTTGAATGGCATTGTTAGTGGGGTCTGCGAATTTATCAGGGAAATCCACAGAAGTCGTATCCGCACTGAGTTTTGCATTCTGACTATGTACCGGGAGAAACATTTCAGTAATAGGTAACATAATACCAGATGGAGACAAGTCAGTTTTCGTAAAAGGGTCGCTGCTCAGAGGTTTGGATATTTCTTTGGAGTACCAACCCTTAGTAAATAGTTCGCACACATAAGATGAAGCTGAGCTTCAGGCTTACAACATTAAAAATGTGTTTTATATTATTAACGGTAACGCACACATTATATTCAATTGGTTTAGAGAAAGATGGAGTCTAATCAGATCGCATTTGTGTCAAGAGGGGGCTGAGATTAAGCCTTATTTAATTTGTTGAATCCTGTGGGTGCGCCGTCCGTTTTCCTCAGTGCACTTTTTGTCGATTGTTTGGAATGCTCAAATATTTACAATTTGGCATACGTAAGCCATGTTGTGGCTTTGCCAAGGCTTTGGCCTCATTCCTGCCTTGTGGCTGGGCTAATGCAAATATAATACCCTTCTCCAGCTCAAAGGCACTTTCCATCACAATTAATCATATCCAATCGTATCCTAATCAACCTGAGGTAGCGAGCCATGCCAATTAATTAACCTGCTGTTCCCAGGGTCCTGTAGCTCCTCCTAACTGAGCGAGCACATGCAATCCTTACATAAATGATGCAGTGCATTAAGTCTGTCATTACATTGTAGTGCCATGCGACGCGCATAAACATAGACAAAACAAACGACTACTTAGCCCACAAGAGAAACTAAGCTTAATTCCCCACTTAACACCGGGCACCCAAAGTGCCTGCCATGTGCTCGGGCTTAGGCCTGGAAATTCATTAGGAAAAAGCCCCTGAACTGGGGACGGATAGCATAAGTACTCCCGGATCCGGGCCCGTCCCTGCGAGCATCATTAAATGTTAATTGAAATTTTAATTAAATATTTTCGGAAATGACGCAGGAATACCGCAAATAGTCGAGCTCCCCGCTCCGCACATTTCTGCATATCATTTCGCCAGTTCAGGCACAGATGCTCATCAAAATGCCCGGCTCCTTTGGCAGGATAGGGTAGGAGGGTAGGAGCCGTCAGTCAAGCTGAAATCGTATGTCATCGCCGGAGCACTCACCTCCCAAATGAGTCGGAAGTCCTGCTGCTCCACGCGCAGTAGCTCGCAGGTTGTCTTCGTCACCACGGTACTGTCCCGTGGCAAGTCGTGCAGTACGGATTCCCCGAAGGTGGCTCCCACTCCCAGGTTGCACAAGGTGACGGCGCTCTGCAAATGAATAACAACAAGGAAGATTCAGTTAGAAGGAGTTAGAATTACATGGGAGCATAGCATTAAAAGGGGATAAATGTGAGTTAGTTTATTTTATTACTTCCTGTAATAAAGTCTTTGGCAAGCAGCAGCCGTCTGAGAACTGACAGAATTCAACTTCCTTAAATTGTTAACAGCCATATTAACGTGTCAACATGTTCCAGTAGGAACTGCACTAATCCTAATACTACAAGTATATCATTAATATGTAAATTATATACATACGAGCCTGCATCTACAATTGAGTCTCAGCTTTCGAGGTTCTAACGTTAGAAGCATCAGAAGCAGAAAAACGACGCAGAAAAAATCCGAAAACTACAAAAGAAATCTTGCCATCTTTCAATACCTTATACTTTACTACTTAATCCAAAACTTATATAATAATAAAATCGAGCTGAGCTAATAACTCCGCTTACATGAAGGCTGTGTCAGGTTTGGTAACTAACTTTGATAAAGAAGGTTGACCTACCCGCTCTCATATTATTGTTTTTCTTTCCTGATTATTTGTCTGCCTAATGAAGCTCGTTTCATGTTTTACATTCCTTATTGTTTTCTTTTATATAATAAATAATATATTGTGATACCGGGAGTCCCAATAAGTGCCGCTTCACTTCGGACTTGCGCTTGTCTTTGCTGGCGTCTTGCTCAATTAACGGAAATGGACGCAATTTCTTCGTGGTGGCAGAGACAAACATTTGCTTACGTCCCGGTAATCCCTTCCAGGCCCCACAAACCACTGAGCCGACGGTGCGCCAGAAAAGAAGCCGGGAAGTGCTGCCAGAAGAAGAGGCGGAAATGCAGGGCATCCACTGTCACCGGGCGCAATAAACGCGGCTTGGGGCTGGCTAACCGCAACATTGCAATGACATTTTCAATTACCCAGCCCAACTTGCATCTGTCTTCCGTCGGTTGCCTGTTTGTTTGTTTTCCCACCCGACATCTCTCGGTTCTGGGCTCTTCCTTGGCTCTTGGCCAAACTGCCGCTGCCTGGTCCGAGGGAACTGGAGCCCGGGAATCGAGCCCCGCCGTGTAATTGGCTTAACAAGACCGGCGAGCGACCGCATAAATTGTTAAACTCTCATTAGCCGGTACATGTGTGTGCGAGTGTGCACAGTTATTACACCGCACAGGGCCATAAAATATACTTTAATTAATTCTCGCCGTGTGTAATTACAACTGCTGTCACGCTGTTGTGCCACCTTTTCTTTCTGTCAACTCCGCAGCCATTCGCAGGGACTCGGAGATTTCATTCGCTTTTCTTGTTGATTTATTGCGGCTTTTGTTTTTTGACAAGCGTCAAAACGAATCTCCGCCGCCCCACCCGGGTCCACATTAAATTTGATTGCTTTCTAATTTATTGCAGCATTAGCAGTTGACCCACAGACACAGAAAAGCGGGCAACAGGCAGCGGGCCGGAAGTGGCAAGCGGACACTAATTTGTCCGCGAGCACTTCCCTTTGGCAATTTCCCTAAGCTGGCGAGAATTGAATTGAATTTGCCGCCCAAACAATAATATTTGGAAAGCTCTGCAGCTTTGTGCGGTCTGTGATGTAACCGAGCAAACTGGCCCCCTAAACTGATGGAGTGTGAAGTAAATAATACTCTTGCAGGCGTATCTTTCCCCAGTCTAACCTAGTCCAGCGAACGGAGAATGGATGTATCTGCACTTTGAACAACCAATCTGAGCGATTGCTCACGTTTCATTGGATCATTTTTTAGTCGGAATGCGAAGGTGAAAGTACATATGTTTACGGGTATCTCTTGAGATGCTTCCTAGGCTGCGATATATTTTACATATTGGCCCAGCTTCGAAGCTCATCCGTAGGCAGTGATAGCGTTTGTTTCCCTCGGGTATCCCCCCGCATGTGGCACACCCTAAACTAAGCATTCATCCTCTTTAGGCCCTAATGCTCTTCCGCCAATGTCCGATTGACACGAGCCGAGAAAACCTTTCAGAAAAATGCTGAAAGCCATTCAGTTATGACCAACTCGGCGGGGTTTCGCTATCTATAGCCGCATGTGAGCACGTACATTTTTCTTGCTTTCGTTTTCGCCGCCGGATCTTTTACATAAATGTGGGGTTTGCAATGCAATGTTTTACCTTTGCATAATGTCGCGTTGATTGCTCCACGTTATACGTACAACTGCGACGGAACAGCATGTTCCCTCTTTGCTTGCCTCACTCGCAGTCAGTTTTCGATTTGGCACAGTCCCCGCGCCGGGCGGTTTTGCATATTCAAATTGTGCCGAGCGACATTTGCAAGTGCGCGGCAACCACAGACCCACAAAAAATACAAACACGTTACCCGAACTTGTGCAGATGCTGACGGTATTTTGGCGGCAATCGTGAACGTGAGGTCAGAGGGCGAGCGACCTGCCACAGCTAGTCGTAAGCCAGCACGCGCTACCAAGAAATGCCCATTGATGAGCGTCGCCTTCGATGGATCGTGGCTTCAGTTTCAGTTTCGTTTTCAGCGCGATTGCCACCGTGTGCTGTGTGCTGTGTGCTGTGTGCTCTTTGCTGTCTTGGCCCGTCTCGAATTCGTGCAACCGCGCGGCGTCGAGTCGCGGAGCGAACTGAACGGAAACTGAAGTCGAAGCCCGCCAACTAGCGGCAGCACAGGCCGCTGTGAATCACTGGAGCCGGCAGAGACTCTTTGTGCAACTCTCTGTTGCAAGCTGCTGGAGTGTGGCAGGCAGAGGTTCTGGTGACTGTCCCAGAGTTTCGAAACCATAACAACATTTGATTTATATTATTGAAACATAAAGTATGGCAAGCTCATATAACTAAGATCATTTGAATTAAACTTTGAAGCAGACTGTGTTTAATCAGTTTAAGAAATAATATAGATAAAGATAAATTCCTGTACTCGTAGTACATACGAGTATGTATATGAGGAATACCAAATTCAAATCAAGGAATAAACAGACTTCAAAAACACGGACCCATTAACCTATTGACATTGAAGATAGTTGGTATTATTGATATATCCTGCTCGAAAAGTCCTATTGCAGTTTCGCATACATAATTTACCTCTCTCAGCTTAGGATTTAGAGGGAATCTTCAATTTGGCGTGCAGCTATAAACTTTTCCCATCGCATTTCGGCTGCCCTTGCAGTCTCTGCTGTCGCTTGATGCATGCAATTAATCCGCGCACAGGCTGCGGGCGGCAGCAATTCATGGCCATGTCCACGACGTCCCTGCGCGTATCCGTATCCATAACCATGGCGATGGCGATAGTGCCAGTGAAATCCGAGCCTGGCCGAGCCGCATGCACCATACACCATTGTTGGCAATTGCTGGCCAACTGTCCGGCATCCCACGACCATGTCGACTTTATGTTCGCTGCTGCGCTTGAAAAACTTTTTACGCACATATGAGCACGCTTCCGTCCGTTGCAGCTGCTGCTGGGGCTGGGACTATTGTTGCTACAACTGATGCAGTTTGTCCCGCACTGCAGGCCAATCCAGCTGGGCAAACAGGGATGTGGACTTAACTTTGGGCGAGCACCGTGCGAATGACTAGCTTTCAGGATGCTCGTGCTAATGGAATTTTAGATGAGCTGATGATGCTGGATGGGAATTGAAAGTTGCCAACTAAAAACCCCGAGAAGTAGTGGCTTTAAGTAACCGCGATACATCATTGTTCGGGTTGAACAACCTTGACACTTTTATTTCACTTTGGTTTTGCACTTGTTGTTTTGCTCAGCCGCATTTGTTTCTTGTGCGGCTAGCAATTAAATTTATTTCGCCCTCCTACGGTGAAGGTAACGAGGCAAGTTCCAGACCAAGTCAATGACTGCTCACAGTGCTCACAAGACCGAGCGCTGGCAGTTTGCGTAGCGTGTATCTGCCAGATACACCGCCAAGTACCACGTATCTCATCCACAAGTGCTATTTGCTCTCATCGATCCAGGTGTCTAAATAAATCACGCGCTGCGAGTCCGTTTGTTTGACCAATTAAATATGCTAATAATGGATGACCCGAGTTGTTAATTGGAATAACTGCATTTGTTTGTGGTTTTTAACCCGCTAATGAGTTCATCAAAAATGTAATCCACTGGCTGATGAGCTGATGAGCTAATGGTATGAGATTGAACCCACGCCGGACGATATAATTATTTTTATCAAATTAAATTGTATGTTCATACTCGCATAACCGTTAGAATCGCACTCATTATGTCGCAGATTTTCCACGCCCACGGTTTTCCCAGCACCTGCCAGGCCCTTGCCTCGATTTCCACGCGTTGCATGCGGCAATGACGTTAGATAAACATTTCCCTACCTGCATAATTAAAAAGTTCTTGTAATTATATTAATGCAGGCGGGGATGAAAACAATTTGTCTACTTCCGCCCCATATGCTGCGCACTAAGCTGACCTATAAAGCGAAATTCTCTTTTTAAATTTTTAGGAAGCAGAGAGTGAAGCTCGCTGAAATGATTCGTTCCTCTATTTTTGCAAGTGGAAGGAATGGAAAGAATCGATTTCTTGGAATTCCAGACATGCTTCTATGATGGCCCGGAGCAAAGCCTTCGCCTGCATTTGTCAGGCAGTTTCCTACGTCCGCATAATACATCCGAAAGTATGCAAAATGCTAAGAAAGAATTCTGTCCAGGAATAAAATAGTTTCGCCTGACGCCGGGCACTTTAATCCCTCAATCGAACAGTAAATAGAGAAAGTTTCTGAAACTTTAAACAACATTTTATTGTCTTCAAGCAAAAGCACCGTGGTTATCATATTCATCCAGACATTATCGATATTTTTGATAATGCGCAGTAGCACTTGGCGACACCTTATTTCATAAAATCCACCACTGGTTAACAATAATATTAGTTTCAAATGGTTTGAAGGTGACTAACTTTGTTTATGTTGAGCTCGTGTACAAGTCAAGCAGTTGCTGATAATATTATCAGTAAAGATAATTCGCACAGTCGTTACTAAACATACATATGCATACTGTTTAAGATAGAAGTAGAGTTAAGAATTCTAAGTTCAAGCATTTAGATTGATGATACCAAAAATAGTGATACAGCCAAGTTCAGCTGTAAATTACCTCATCGCCCCACGACGGCATTGAACTCTGTCGGGAGCCCCTCAACGAGGCTTTGTCATTATTTGTTGTTAAAAACATACTGTTTAATCAGCTAGAGACACCACAATTAGCCAACTCGTGTTGCATGCTTCACCGCCATATTTTAATTTGGGGTTTCCACTGCTACGGTTGAGCAACCCAACGAGTGTGGTATGTGGTATGCAAAGCATTAGGGCGTCTGCGAGTATTAATTAATTTACCTCAGCCACTGTGCAGAGGAGAGTCAATGACTTCAACCAGCGATGGCCGGGCTGCTGTCGACTCGAGTCGCATGCTGCCACAGTTTATGGGCTTGCACATCTGCTTGAAAGTGAAATTAGTCGGCAAAACAATAATCATATGAGATTATCGTAATGAGCCCCTTCTCTTATGTCAACATTTATAATGCCATGTAAACTCCAAGAGATAGAAAATTTACAGACTACACAGACTAAATTAAGGCTATTCGAACTATACGGACTGTTCATTGTTACAAATTATTGGAAGATCTTTATATGCGTTTGATTCCTATATATAATTGATTTATTTATTAAAAATTATGTAACCTTTGTATAACGACGTAGTATTGTGATCATTTGGACACCTAACAAAGTGACACTTTTGAATGCACATGATCTGAATACTTATAAACATATAAGAATAAAATTGATTTGGAATACGCTAGTTAACAGTCCACCATGTTGTGGATGTTATTGAAATTTATCATAGTGTAACCTTATTTTGTTTTTAAAATGTAAACAAATCAAATATGTAACTGTGGAAAGGTCTGGCAACGCCGAAAAGATAAAGGAACAAAGACGACGATAAAGCAAAAAAGACAAAGAAAAGGAAGAAATTGGACGAAAACTACAATCAAGACGTAAAAAAAGAAAGCTTAAATTCCATATTTTACGCATAATAATACGAAAAAACTAATATCAATAAAACTTAAAATAATACATAATAACTAAGTGGGATTACGTCCACTTCAATTAAAAGGCGGGCATTTTAACGGGTGGTCAACAACAATGGTCTTTCAACAAAGTTTATTAAGATCTATAATTTCAGTCATATAAGTAACAAGATAAACAAATATTTTTATGCTTTCACAGAAAAGACTCTTCCTGCTTTAACTTAAACCTCTTCACTAGTAATCACATGGTATTTACAAGAGCATCCATAAACTGCGGCTAGACGCGCTCCAACCGCAAGTAGATGCCACCAACGGTTCCCAATACAATAGACATGGGAGTGTACTTAAGAGGCATCTCTGTCTGGTCGCAGACCGACAGCTTGAATCTGCTGATGATTTGGGCCAGACCGATGCGGGCCTGCATCTGCCCGAAGCGCATTCCGATGCAGTTCCGAGGGCCATCGCCAAAGGGCAGCCACTCCACGGAGTCGCGGGCGGCCACCTTCTCCGGAGTGAAGCGGTCCGGGTCGAACCTCATGGGATCCGGGTAGAGGTTCTCGTCGCGGTGAAAGGCGCAGGCGGGAACCAGCACTTGTGTGCCCTTCTTGATCACAAACTTGGGATTGCCAGGCACCACATAGTCGTTGAGGGCCTTTCGCTCAAGATGAGGCACCAAAGTGTATAGCCTCAAGGTTTCTGTAAGGCGATATCAACGGGGGTCAGTAAAATGTCGGGCCTGAGTTGCGTGTCAGCCAGAACTAACCTGAGAGGACCTGGTTCAGGAAGCGCATCTCCTTGACGGCCTCGTAGGTCAGCTTTCCGTCGTGCTCCTCGAGGACAGAATGGATCTCGTTCCTCAGTCTGTCCTGTATGTCCTGGTTCTGGGCCAGCTCATACAGGCAGTAGCTCATAGTGGACGAGGAGGTCTCGAAGCCAGCCGCGTAAAACACAAAGACCTGGGCGGCCAGGTCGCTCAAGTTCAATCCCTCGATCACCTCTCCATTGTCCAAGGTGACAGTGCCCTTCTTCTTGAGCTCGATCAGCAGATTCATGAAGTCGTTCCTCTTGAAGTTCTCTCGCTCCCTCAGGGCGATGGTGTCTTCGACCAGGCGCATGAAAAACTGATGGACGTCCTCGGGTATCACTCGCATCCTCAGCTTGCTGGCCAAGTCGGGGAAGCTGAACGCGAACATTGTGAGCAGGAGTCCATGGCGCATGTCGGTGAAGATCTTCTGGCCCATGGTGCGGAAGTCGGAGACTGGTGTGCGCAGCGTGTTGCACTCGATGCCGAAGGCGCAGGTTCCGATCACGTCGGTGGTGAATCTGGCCATCAAATCCCGGATTTCTAGAACAGCGCCTTCCGGGGTCGCAGGCACCTGCTCCAACATCACCTTGGCGAACTCCTCGGAGACCTTGATCACGGTGGGAAACATGAACTTCATCTTTCCGGAGGTGAAAGTGGGCGTCAGCCTCTGGCGCATGTCCTTCCACTTCTTCCCGTCCAGGTTAAACAGGTGTATGGTGAGCGGATCATCCCGCTCGTTGTGGAACTGGCCGCGGTCGGCGAAGTTCGTGAAGTCCTTGATCAGGATGTTCTTGGCCAGCTTGGGGTCCAAAATGAAGGCGGCCGGCTTGTGCAGGAAGTAGAAGCCGACGAAGGGGTTGCCGCTGTTCCGGTACTTGTTGTAATAATCGTAAATGATGTCATGCAATACCCGGTTTTTTCGGAATCCGACCATGTTGCCGTATATCGGATGCGGGTTATCGTGGACCACGCCCTGGCGCTTCCAGTAGCTGAAGTTGCGATGGAAGAGGTACACCAGCAGCGAGGCTACCGCGAGCACCAGATAAATAAGCACAAGCATTGTAATTCGCTAGGCAATCTGCGTTCGCATTCGGCGCGTTCGACCGCCGATTATTCTCTGATTGCCTCTCGACCAGTTCGCGGTCATTTTATACTGTTTGCCGAACAGAGCTTGCTGCAATGTTTCGCGTTTGTCAAATATCAGCGTGACTCGGCGATTATCAGTTCGCTGTCATGATTACAAAGCCCTAGATAACGCCAGGCACTTTTGAGGGGACACCCAGCTAGCACGGCAGGGTTCTAGGCAGTGCTGACAGTTTGTGCGTTTTCTGGATGGATCATCTCTTTTGGCTTTTAATGTTAGATTGCCAGAAAATGTTGATATACTGATATGTTTTCTGTAGAATCCGGGTTAAAAAACGGACAAGCCCCCCATTTCTCATATTTGTTTGAACATGTTTAATCTTCAAAGCAGTGATAATAATCAAATTATATCACAATATGTTAATATTGAATTAGTAATGCAAATTACAATTAAATTATTTTTTGTATTTGCTGAGAAGAAGAGGGTGTTCAGACAGGTAGAACAGAAAATTGGAAAATTATTTTCAATCCGACTCGTTGACTTTATTTCTATACTCCATTATACGAGCTAATCTATCCTGTTTTTCACGTCAGCTGGTGACAGCACTGGTTCTAAGAGCGCCTCATAAGAGAGACACGATCGTGCCCAGATTAAAATATAAACAAATGATAATACGTTTGTTGTTAAACAAACCGGTGGGGTCTCTCTCTCTCTCTCTCTCTCTGTTTATAAATTATTTAATACACAGCGGTGTTATCAGCAATCTTATTATGAAAACGTTGTGGTGCAGGTGGACATGGGCAATTAAGGCGTAGTGAGTGATGGAGATGATATTTTATAAATTATTTATCTTTCTCGTAAGAAACATTGTGTGGAGATAGAACGATAATATAATTTTTTTAATCGCTTTACAATTTAAAGTTTAAATAGATGGTCAAGCTAAAATATTGGATTGGTTGATTATTCTTAGAATAAAATAGTTTAAGGTAGTTCCAATTTCAATTATTTCGCTAAGCAAGTCGCATTCGCATTCGGTGCGTTTGAGCAGCGAATATTCTCTGATTGCCTCTCGACCAGTTCGCGGCTATTTTAAACGGCTTGCCCAGCTAACGTTTCTCGCAATGTTTGGCATTTGACAAATATCAGAGTGACTTAGCGCATTATCAGTTCGCAGTCATGATTACAGAGCCATTGATAACGGCAGGCATTTCTAAGGGGAAGCCTACCTCCTCATTTCCTCATCAGGATGATCTGCAGTGTTGGTTCTAAGAGCGCCTCATAAGAGAGACCGCTTTACTGACCGATAATGCTTAGATTAAAATATAAACAAATGATAATGCGTTTGTTGTTAATCAAACCGGTTGCCGCTCTCTCTTTAAATTAGTTAATAAGCAGCGGGTGTTACCAATGCCAGTAAAGAAAATGTTGTGGTCATAGACGATAAATGCATAGAGAGGGTAAGTGATCAAATGATCATTTTATGTACGTATTATTTTTCTCTCTTGTAAGATACATTGCGTCAAGAAGAGACCAAAATAAAATAAACATATTTATGAATTTGGTTTTAAATATGGTCAAAATTATTGTTGTTGGCATTTAACCGCAGAGTAAAGCGCTTCTAGTACTCTATGAGTGTTTAACAAGTTTTATTTCAAATTACTTGAATATGTACTTGCTAACTGGTAAGGCCAGTTTCGGAGCGCAAGTTGATAAAAAAGTCGAAATCAATCAACTATTAAGGTATTGCGGAGAACTGATGCTCCAGTAAATACGTATTAAAATATTGAGTGGGTTATACTTCTGCCTTAATTTTTAAAAGTTACCGGCCGATAACCATTGATAAGTCAATGGGTGGCGCCATAACGCATAATCGATATTAACATGTAAACGATAGGACGCCATCGGCAATTGAGTAGTTAAAGCGTAAAGCCTAGTACGCAGACAGTAAAACAGTTCGCAACCCGAAAAAGATTTAATCTTTTTCCAGTGTGACCGCTGTTTAAAACGCTCTTCGGCATTTTTGGGAGGTAAATGATGAGGTCATACCAATATTAAATAAGATGTTTTTAATTTACAATTATTTATTTTATATTTGAAAGACAATTCGCATGGAATAGCTAATTTGCACACAATGACCAATAACGCCGTCGCCCAGATTCTCTCGATCCAACATTCTTTCCTGGATCGACGACCAGGACAAGGGCTGCTCTACCGGCTGCTGCTGGTGATTCTGTTCTTGCCACCATCTGGGTGGTGGCGGTGGTTGCCGCAGCTACTCCTGCTGCCACTAAATTGTTGGACTGGTGAAATGATTCAAAGTTACTTCGTTCTGATGGATGCAAGACTCTGATTGTACACCATATCCTTGCTGCCATACATGTGGTTAGAGTTGGTACTGCTCCTGCGCCCGGTTCTGTCCATTGCTGTACATGTCCTTTTCCAGCTTGGCAATGAAGACCCCTTCATCTCAGTCATCGAGGGACCTATTTCCTTCCAGGCCTTTATTTATGCAAATGTTTAATATTGCTCAAATCCCTTATCATTGAATTGGCCTCTACCAATTTAATTATTAT